>QFET01006668.1:0-13808 GCA_003316355.1 Tuber calosporum | reverse complement strand
GTATCCTTCCCCCCCCCCCTGCCGCCTGCGACAGCCATGACCTCTGCCTACCGTGTTCTGCGCCGGAAGGCCCATGATCTTCACATGGATGACTGGCGCAGGACCGCTTCTCCTCCCGATTATTATCATTTCCCCAGGTGCCTGTCGCCTCACCCCTTCATGGGCCTTGGGAAGTTCATTGCCAGGCACGTGCATCAGATGCGCTCACACAAGAGCTACCTTATGGCCCACCCCTCCTGGTTTTCCGTTGGCCTTCCCTCTCTCTGCCCCCGTTGTGGGGAGGAGGATGAGACTTTCAGCCATGCCATCCTACGCTGTTCCTCAACGGCCCTAGAACGGTCACGCCACCTCCTAGTTGTCACCGGCATTGGCCCTGAGGCCCCTCTCTGGTCCTCGCTCCCGCTCCTTCTTGCCCTCGGTCGCTTTATCTGCGAGACGGGCACTGCCTTCCCCCCTCTTATGCCTGCCCCTAGGTGCCGCTCCCCATCCCCAATGATCTTCCCCTCTTCCCCTGCCTCCTCCGTGGCCCCTCTCCTTCATTCTTCCTCTCCGCCTCGGCCGCTTTAGCTTTGATTTTCATTGGTCTGGCTCTTCCTGGGTGTTTGTGGTTGTCCTTCCTTTTGAGTTACAATTTGGCCCACTGGCATTTGTTTGTTTCATTAACTTTTTGATTAACCGTATGTGGTGACGTGTCTTATGCAAGGCACTACTAGGAGCTTTGAGGGTGTTCTTTCCTTTGTTTGTTCGTTTTGGATTTAAGGTTTTCTTTACGCCATATCTCTCGATGCATGCTCGTTCTTGTACCTTAACAAGCAATACATGATATAAAAAAAAAAAAAAAAAAAAAAAAAAGAAAAAGACACTGATAGCTAGCTCTTCACGCAACCACCTAAGTTACTTCCTATGTTATACTTTTACTATTAGTTCAATCGATACTTTATTCTTATTACCACCATCCGTTTATATCACCGACCGAAAGGTGATCTTAGGAACGTATCGCTAAGGAGCAGTCGCAAGGGTTAGGAGTGAGAGGACTCGGCGTTCCCAAGGCGACATAAGGCTATGAGGTCTGACGAGCGGTAAGAACAGTGGTACGTATCGTTACCTGTTGCAGTTGAAGGAGATAGTGTGCCTTGTCCGGCACACTATGGATAGGTTTGTAACAATTTACTCAACTCCTTAGATACTGTCTAGTTGTTCCTTGGCCTTCATCAAGGGTGATGATTTTGAGTACCAGCCTCCATTCATTAATGGTGTGGCTAACAGTATGATGGCCTCAGTGGTGAGGCTTCCCTCTGTTGCGTCCTCTGTAATGCCAGGTTCAGTGGATATAGTATTTGAAGCGGTATCCTCTCCTTTGTGCTGAGAGGTATATGACTCTTCGGTTGCTGAGCCTGCAGTATAGGTGGTTGGCTCTAAGGCCTTGCTGACCTCTGTTGCCTCCCAGACTGATAGTTTACTTCCCTATACCGCTATGAGATAAGAACCTGGTCCTCAGTGATATTATTGTTGCTAGAGGTGATGTTGATAGTAGCTTTGGGATGTCAACCCTGTTGAAGAAAAAGTGTGTATTGAAGATGGATGTGGTCTAGGAGGGTGTCATCTCGCCAACTGTAGTTGTGTTCTGCAAGGTATGTAAGATGGTCCTGCTCCAGGTCTTTTTGTTAAGTCAGGTGGAGGAAGGCAGTATAAGGTTCGTTCTGGGTATAGTGTCCTGATGGTGGAGAACTACTTTGGAATGCAGTGGCGGCTGAGTAGTCAGTTGGCCTTCTTGAACTCTTCGAAGTAGCCTTGTGGTGGGACATTTAGACTTTCCCCTTTTTTTACCATTTTATTTTTTTTGAGATTTCTTGCACTCAGGGGATTTTTTAATGTGGGGGATGGTTCGTATGGCCATATTCAGATGGTCTCTTTTTTTATTATTATTTTTAGGTCACCTTTTTGTCTAGCTAAGTCATCCAGTCATTGATTGGGGGGTGTCGTCCCTGGGGGTGCCTCACTGTCTGAAGCACTAGAGCACATCCGTGATGGATCCCTGGTGTTTGCTGTTTTAATAGAAATGGTGTGCTCTCACTATGAGACCTACAGTTGGTGACATACCAGAGTCACTGTGGGACAGTTTTGGTTGGAGAGAGGGTTTTGCTTGCTCCCTATGGAAGTTTGTAATCCCATGGGTAACCATAAGCCCATTGTTTTTGGCAGTGTCTCCCTCTAATATACAGTCAATAAACATGATAAATCCCAGATGACCAAAATCCGTAGAATCTGTCTGGAACAACAAGGTATCCGGGACAGTAGGTCGGGTGTTGGTGTAAAGTTTTTTTCAATTTACAGGATTTAATACGGGTCCGCAAGGTATCTGTATTATCGAGATCTGGGATAGCAAGGTTTGACTGTACTTCTTTTGGTGGACGAGTATTTCCGAATACTTCTTGCCTAGCATGAGTACCGTGAATTCCCCTGTACGATCAAAGCAAATTGAAACCCAGAAAAGAACCATCCTTCAAACCTCCAAACTTGGCACTACCATACTCCCCAGCCCCAGTTTTCAATTCTGTAGTTATAACAGATTTTCCATCCTAAAGTAGAGTCTGTAGAAAAAGAATTCGCACAAAATGACCAAGTAATTATAGCTCTTGGAGCATCAGTCACTCACCTGTATCATAGTCCGGAATTGAACCTGTCTGTCTAACAAGTGACCGCAATTTCCCAAGTTGCTTAATTTAACGCCTCTAGGGTGTCATGAAGGTGCCCCCCCCCCCACTTGTGTTGCTGGCTGCAGTACCTGTGGTGAGTCTTTTGTCTACCAGACACTTTACAGAAATTGGTGGGCAAGTGCGGTGACTATAACCTGAATAATATGTAAAAGTGGGAAAGTGTCGGAAACTACGGTCGCTCACTCAAGCCAGATCTCGCAGCCTGCAAAGGGTTCTCTCCCTAGAGACATGATAGGTAGTGCTGATTTTGTGCTCAATGTGGTATGATTAGACTATCAATTCGTGTGCGTTGTCTGTCACTTCCTTAGGCGGTGTCAGGACTAATACCCCTTCCCCAAAAAGTGTTTCATGGGGACTAGCTCAGTGAAACATGGCTATGAATGTTAGAAGAGTCAGTGTGAGGAGTAAACCAATGAAAGCTTATTCAACGCTACCGTAAAGCATCTCATATTATGCAATGAAAATGACCAGACGATCAGCATGTCCCTCTATTACCTCATGAGAGCTCCTGAAAGCGGATCTCAATCGTAGTTGTTGCAACAATGTGAAAGCCTACCTCTTACAGAAGCAGATTCCAGCCGGGATCAAAGCTGATGATATTGGCTGTGTGTGAGATTTTACTCTAATATTAAACATGTGAGATCTGAATCAGTTTGACCGGGAATGAGTGTCCTGTTACCCGAACACCCTCTGACAATTAATGGTAGTTATACAATCCTGCAGTCACACGAAATTACACTTCAAAATGTACTGTTTCAAAGGGTATCTGTTGCTCGTGAGAGTAGAGAAGCAATCTAAAAGGCAATGGCCTATGTCAGAGCTGCAATTTCCAATAAACAAGTACTATTACTAATGCTTATATATTGCATAGTCGTTCCTCAAAGTGAAACAGAAAGATTCTACAAACATGCTAGTGCTCTCACACAAACTGTATTGTCAAAGGCCATTGACTATCTAATTTTTAGTTCAAAGATACAACACCATACACCAACCTCAAAACTCCAGCTACCCATAGACAATACCAATACTCCAACCAGAATGTAATACTTTTTGAGAAACCCTTCTAAAACTTAGTTCTTCCACTTTGTTTCAATTTTCCATACTCGTAGAGGACATTGACTTTATTGTACTTGTCTATACAAAACCAATATCTCACTTCACTATAGCTCAAGCACGACCACTTTATTAATCATTGGTTCACACCAGTTAGGTATCTTCAATCTGCCCATGAACGTTGCCAATATTTCTTCATGTTGGCATTGAAAAGGCAAACATGAACTGGGAGACAATTCTATTTTCACGCTTTCGGCCCGTCAACTCTTTACAAGTGCAGGGTCCATTGCTCTGTGTGGGCATATGGGTATCATAAACTTACCAGACAGACTTTCAGCAACCACTACCTTCAAACAAATCAAATTCTTGGTTGAAACCAACACACTTCAGAACTACTAGCAAGTGAATCAAATCAGTCTATAGTAAGATAATTAATTGACCCTATCATATCCCTTGAAGACTAGGGCTCAATACCCAGGAGTACTACCATATCCCAATAAAGTAACTTTAATCTGAAAGAGGGTGTGATGAAATAAATAGTACAAGTATCAGATAAGTTCTCAATTGAATTCCCACGACACACTGCATACAATTAAAATACATTTAAGCCTTGCGCTAAGGACAATATTGATAAAAAAAAAAAAAAAAAACTCCTATGTTAGGCATAACTACAGTATGATTAACAAACCTTCCCATCCACGAAGGAGGGCAATATTAGGAATTGAAAACTCATTTATCCATCTTAGTCAAAGCTCTGTCTCCATCCTGCAGCTAACACGACCGTGTAGGTAATATTCTCTTTTTATTTTACTTTTTTAGTTTTTCCCCTCTCAGGAAATGGTACAAGCATCTTGTACTTATCCTATGATACTGTGATTGTTCACCACAATCTTACCCTAACAAATAATTAGCTGTGGTTTCATTTCAGAAAAAGAAGGAAAAGCAGGGAAGGCTAGTTGGGCTTGGACTCTTTGACCTTGGAATCGGGCGAAATCGGATCATCTGATGCCCTAGTACTATATTACCTCGAGTAAGAGATCGAAGCACTAGTATGGTTCCGGCCGTCTATAACGTTCACCAGATCGAGAGCAACGGGGACGCGGTCTTGGCATGCAACGGTAGGTTATGAGTACAAAATAGCCATTACTTAACCTACTGTTGCATGTTAAGACTGCGTCCCTGTTGCTCTCGATCTGGTGAACGTTATATTCGGCCGGAACCATAGGTCAGATTAAAGTTAAACCAAGTCCCACATATATCACAATACAATGAGAGGTCAGTGAATTATCAATTCAGATTGAAATAAAACAGAAGAAAATAACTAACAAAGCTTGAAAACCAATTCTACTATTGCCAATTCCTCTCGCAATGTCCCAGCACTATATGAAATAAAATCATTCTCATCCTTACCAGAAGGTAAAGATTCCTCCACAGCAGAATCAACATCAAGAGTAGGTTGCTCTAATGCTCCAATGCTCCAATATTTTAAGTCTTCAATTAACCTCTCCCTATCAATATTATTAAAGGATATTTCATAATCGTGGGATCCATCAATAGGTAAGGAAAGAACAACTGCACTAAAGGATCAGATTATAACCTCTTTGTAACTTACACAAAACTGTTCTCAGGCTTCACAAACAGCCCAGGTAATCATTACCTGTCGTTGTCCCACCTTGCTTTCACCTAACTTATTCCTCTCCTCAACTTTTTTCTAATTCTCTTTGCTTTTCTTCAATTATTTCTATAAATTAATTAATATTTGTATTTAGTAAATAATAAAATTAATTGAAATAATAATAATAATAATGAAATTTTTGAAATACCATTAAAATATCCAGAGCTAGCAGTGCTGATTGCCCATTAAGGGCTGCTACCAGTTGATTATGGATCCACTCCTCCATATTTTCCGAATTAGCATCCCTGGTTGGATTAAACCTTACACTAACACGAGGATCGTAAAGTTTGAATTCTCATAAAATTCCTGCACTGACACCCTTCCTTTAAAAAAATATTAAGGTCTGATCATACATTCTAGCATCTGCGAAAACAGTAAACTGAAGAGTAGCCTGCCTCTTATCCCAGCCCCCAGTAGCCCTCTTAACCCATTCACCTTTTGAGCCTATAGGCTCATACATATGCCCAGAAAGAAACTTAAATAGCAGAGGAGTTTGATCCATATTGTAAATTCCTCCAAGATTATATCATATCTCCCTACCTCTGCCATTGAGTCCCCAAGCCCTCTTTCATCATCAGGATGTAACCATGAATTACACTGGTTGTATGTAGCCTATGATAATATCGTGGCATATGACTCCTCTGAAGCTTTAGTAGCTTTATTCGTACTAACACACAGTGATATGTTATACCAACTGAGAAAACCTATCTTTATGTATTAATATTGTTTCAATTTTTATTATGTACATGAGAAATTAACACAAAATATGTTTAAAAATAATGATAATATTACCACTAAATCACCCCTTAGAAAAGCAGAATACTTTATTAGAATAGTGTTTTAACATCAGTAACTTTGATGTTACTTCAAACCATCCCTGCCGGACTATCTTTCCCAGTTTTCTTCACTCTAAAAAGCCATCATATAGTGGCCTCTCCATTTTTGGCAACTTTCATTGTCCAGTATAGTTTCAATACTGAGTGGCATGAGACCCTAGCAGAAGCTATTCCTGTTTCTTCTATCATGCAATATTGGGAGCAGGAATACTAAACTGGTATGCAGTCTCTGCTGCTGTAAGGGGAGACAAAGTGTTCGTCCTATTGGCACCTATACATGTAGGAGCTAGGATACAACCTGCAGGTTATATCTACAAGTATAATGTTATTTGGAAGCTGATACGAGGCATAGATAGGCAAGTGGCTTTTGTACTATTGTTGTTCTTTTTAAGCCTGGTTTTGTTTTCCTTTTATGGGCCATAAAAGGTTTCTGAGTCGACAGACTCAATATGATCATTCAAGCTGGAAGCCATAACCTTTCCTAATTATTTTCTATTCTGCTGCTTATTTACTCTATATATTATCTACTTACCCGCTTCTTGGCCTCTAAGCAGTGTAAACTTTCACACTTGATGTTGCACTTACTTGATCCTAGTGCCTAATTCCTTGGCTTTTGGCAGTGTCAGTGTAAGTAATTTCTGCCAAACTTAAAACTAACATACTAGCGTATCATTGTCTTACTCGAGTTAATACAGTAGAGTCACGGGTGGTTCAATCGACTGCTGGTAATCCAGCTCGATTATAGGAAAGAAAGAAAGAAGAAAAAATACAAATAACTTATACCATATCCTCTATCTCAATGTCATACAAACTGGAAAAAAATTGGACCTGACACTAGAACGTTGAAAGTTACCTCTCCTATAAGCCCGATCGGTCACACATTTCTTCTCTCTATTCGTCTCTGCAGAGCGCCAAAAGCCAGTTTTCATCACCCCATTCTTCTAACCCAATTGAGAAAACTACCAGACATCCTAGGGAGAGGTCCAATTATTCCTGTTTGTCCCGTCATAGTTGCTTTTTCATGCCTTGCAATTGATAACATCTCGGCCAAAATAATATCACCTGGCTCATAAAAGTTGTATCTCAGGGGTAAGTAAAGTACTGGTTGCCAAAGGTACTCGGCGCAGGCAAGAGTATGCGAACGGCAGGGGGATGGTGAAACATTTTTGGTATAGGGATTCTTAAAGGGTCTGTGTGTTAGGTAATAAAGTGTCTTACAACCCACTTTGGCAATGTAAACACTTGTTAATTATTTCTTTCCTACATATCGTGATCAGAAAATAGGAAAAAAATTGAATTTCTGATGTTTTATACAAAATATTAACGATTATTATAGAAAATGCCAGTCAAGATATCCGAAACTGATTATAAGACACGTTGCTATGTTCAGGCTCAGAGGTTTAGTAGAGGAAGGTTGTATCGACGTATAGTGGGAGATCAAAAACTTGGAGTTGGAACCGTTTGGGAAATTTGTCATACACCCGCTACACTAAAATAGCCAAGGGGAAAGCCATTCTCTATCGACCTACCGATTAGACACCGTTTAGTCACAACAGCTACCAAGGATAGCCTTCACGGTCAGCTGGAATTACACGAAATTACTGATCGTTATGGGATCTATGCGCATGAAAGAACACTTCGGAAGGCTTTTGTGATAGAGGGCATCAGGCATCGAAAGGCACGAAAGAAGGTTTTTCTAAATGATACGCTAAAGGAGAAACGACTTAGTTTTGACCTCACCTCCCAGGATTGGACCAGTGAGGATTGGTGTCAAGTCATATGGACTGACAAATCATATGTTTAGATTTCTGGAGCTTGTAGAAACATATTGGTAATACGACATCTCTGGGAAGATTACATGGAGTCTTGTATAGCTCCAAAATTTAACAACTAAAATGCAATTATGGTCTGTGGGAGGTATTAGGTGGAGAGAAGACACCTCTAATACTGCGGCAGAAAAACGATTTGGGCAATATAACTGTACACAGTTATGTTGCCCATGAGGTGACTCCAGTCCTCTAACCATTGTGGAAAAAAGGGCAAGTCAGCGGGCTGGTTATGGGTTATGGGTAATGGAAGATGGAGCTTCCGCTAACAAAGCGGTTTATACACAAGTGTTTCAAGAACTATAAGAAATGCCTAAGATAGATTGGCCGCCTGCTTCAATGGACCTTAATCCTATAGAAGATGTTTGGCATCTTCTAAAGGACAACCTCCACAAACGCTCACCACGCCCTAGGGGAAAGGAATAAATAGCCGCTCCCGCTGTGGGAGAGGAATGGGCACATATATCTGTTTCACATATGAGATATTTAACTAGACTTTCGAGTCTAAGGTTGTGATGGTATATAGCGCCGGGAGGTGACTATATTGACTAGAACCCACACTGGCAAGAAGTAGGATCGTATCCAGAACTACTTAGCCTCGGAGAAAGATGACAGAGTAATTCATCCAAGTGGATCTATTACGTATTCTGCATTCCTGGTAATCCGAATGCATCTGCACATGAGTGGATATATGCAGGAAAGACGGCCATCCAGACTGATCACCTGGTATTTCGTATGATATTCGCAAATGGGCGACATCAATTTGAATTTAGTTCATTTGGCAAAGAGATCGAAGGCTATCTACTGGTGGAGTGCTTGACACCCTGAGAGAAATAGATAGTCCGTGGGATCATTTGCTGTAGTGGGGGCATACATCTTCAGGGTCAAACAGTGTTCGCACTGTTTACACCATGGCCGAAGTTTCCAAGGATACTTCTTTTAAATAGCCAATATAAGTTCTCAGAAAAGTGTATAAATAGTTAGCAGTCCCCCGTAGTTAAGGGAGGCATATCTCCTTATATGGTTTCTTGGGTTCGTTCCTTTTTGATTGACCGCAAATGCCGCTTGATTTTTCAAGGCTCCCCTAATATTTTCTTACCTGTTCAAGTGGGTGCCCCCCAGGGCTCTCCTATCTCTCCTTTGTTATTTTTAATATATGTTTCTTCCCTGCACTTGTCTATCCCAAAGGGGATTATGTTTTCTTATGTTGATGATTTTACTGTCACTGTTAGGTCTAGGTCATATCGGAGGAACACACAACTTCTTCAACATTACTACACCCGCCTCTGCAGGAAGGCTACCCCACTTGGAGTCTCCTTCTCCATCCCCAAAACCAAACTGATCCACTGGCGAACTCCAAGGGATCGCTCTCCCCCGTCACTGGCCCCGGTCTCTCTCGATGGGAGTCTCTTCCACCCCTCTTCCATAGTCCGCTGGCTTGGATACTGGTTCTCACCCTCGATGAAAACCTCCACCCACTTCCTCAAGAGACTAGCCCTCGCTCAGGGGGCCTTTGGCCTCATCAGGCAACTCTCCCCTCCTGGCATAGACATAGTACCCTACCTGAACCGCAGACTGGCCATGGGCCTGCTGCTACCGATCCTCACCTTCGGAGCTGACCTCCTCGTCCCCAATAGTGCAATGATGGGTAAGATGGAGGTCTTTTGGAGTAAGGTCCAACGATGAGTCACTAACTGCTTCTCATCGACTCCTGTAACTATCCTTCCCTGTGAGGCTTACCTCCCACCTCTCAACTTGCTCCTCCCCCATCACCGGAGGATGGCCGCACTAAGGTTGACCTGTTCCCCTCACGAGATCAACCCGGCCACAGGCCGGCTGCCCCCATCATTTCCATCCTACTCCAATTTTAGGGCAGGGGACTCCTCCCGCCACCTCCTTCGTGGCCTTAGGGCCAACTACATCCCCCTCCGCTGGAACCAACCAAGGCACATACCCGCTGTCCGCTCTCACCTCCCAATCGATGCAATGTGCTACCACTTGGTCAAGATGGCAGCGGACGGGTTCAAACTCCCTCAGATAAACTCACACCATCTGCCGGGCACTCTCTTAGCCACCCCTCCTCCGATCCCAGGTGCTGTCTCCTACAAATTGATGAAGGGGGAGTGCAGAAAGGACCTCCTCACTGATTGGACACTCCTGTCCCCACCCCCTCCTTACTACCAGTACAAGCCGTCCCTATGCCCACATGCCTTCATGGGCCTCGACCGCTTCACAGCTGGGCAAATCCACTAAATGCGCGCTGGCAAGAGCTATCTTGCTGCGCAACCCTCTTGGAACGATGCCGATCGCTCTCCCACCTGCCCTTCCTGCGACTCAGAGGACGAAACCTTCGAACATGCAATTCTCCACTGCCCCTCCAAGTCCCGAGAACGCCAGCTTTACCTTGCGAAGCTGTCTACGATGGACCATGGCTCTCCACTTTGGGCCGACCTGGACATGATCCTTGGTCTTACCTCATACATCCGCGCCACTCGCACAAACTTCCCGCCCCCCTTGCCAGCAGTTTTTGCTACTGCAGCCTCCTCCTCCTCCGACTATGACTCAGCCTGAGTGGTTTGACTTTCCTTTTATATTTATATCTTTCTTGTCGGTTATGATTTCTTTTGGTGTCATTTCACTCTATACTTTTTGAATCAGTCGCCATTGCTGGGCGCGGTGATGGTATGGTCATCACTAGGGGAGAACTTGTGCGGTTATTTCGTTTGTTTTCCACGTTTGGAATTAACGTTTCGTTTATGCCATAGCTAGCGCTCCATGCAGGTTCCTGTACGTTAACAGCGAATATATGAGATAATCAAAAAAAAAAATCAAAAAAACCCCCATAGTTAAGGGATCATCAAGCAACGGAGAAGAGACCTTAACAATATATCAAGTTAACAAGTTATAAAGCCTTTAAGAACCATTTTATCTTTTATCTTACTTTTTACCGAGCTTTCCTGACAGTTCTCTGATTTTCTCGATACGAGCATGGCCTAGTCAATTCCACAAGTACCGAATTGGCTACCCTGTAACACTATATTGTTACTCTCCTGTCACCCAAGCAACTCTATATTCTCGTATCCCCAGAGAATACTTTGATGCTCAAAGTTTTCATCAGTGCCAACAGTGTGGGCACTGCCGACCTCTCAACTTTGATAACGTTTTTCCTATCTGCTGCGAAGAATACACACTTGACCTCCGAGCTGAATTACTTCGACAACTGGCTCGGATACAGCGAAAATATACAGAACATCTCTCTCGTCAAGACAGACGGCGGATAACTGTGTTTACAAAACGCAAACAATAATCTACCATATCCTAATTTTTGAAGAAATACTTGTTGCTGACCTTGCGGAAAAACCCGCTATTCAAGGTAATTTCTCTTCCAGTTAGCACCTTTGGCCTAGAGGCCAGACTACTGGTTATTTTATATTTTCTCAAAGAGAAATTATTTGGGTGTCTAAGCGAGCTGCCATGACTATGGCACGTGATGACACACCTATTCCTAGTCCTTTGGGACATGAGAGGATGATCGAAGAGGATGACACAGAATCTACCCCTTCAGCATCTTTAATCCCGTCCCGAAGCCGTACCAGCTCTACCATTACTCATTTGGGTCGTCCACCATCAAGAGTTGAGAAACGTGCTGAGCGAACTAAGAAGCCTGTCAATACGCAAGATAACTTCCAGCAAAATATTGTCTATGCATTACGCCACCTGGACCGATCCTTGAAAGAAAGTGCCGATGAGAATCACATAGTGATCTCACCAATATCACAGGAGGCCAGGCAGGGTTTTACAATGCTAGAATTGCTGCAGAGCCGTATGGCCTGAGGTGAAGTTATCAATGATGCTGAGATACAGGAAGGTTGCCGTGCATTGGAACAATTGAGTGGCGATACTGAAAGGGAGCAGCAAAGGTTATGTGCCCAGGTTTAGGAAAAGTTCAGATGCCAACAGGCTCAACAAGAGCAACAGGCCCAAGTCTCAGAAACAAGGGACCGAATCCTGGAAAAGGCACTAATGGAACTCAATACTAAGTTGAACCAACAGGACCAGGAATGGACCAGAAGGATAAATGAGCAACGAGAAATTGCTGCTCAACAGCAACAAGAACAGAGTGTAGGTATGAATGCCTACCTAGATACTCTGGTACTTCGATTAGCGGAAAAGACACCTGCACCAACACAGTATGGACCTAGTGATGGTAATCCAGGACCGTCTAACTGAGGACCCAGAATGGTACCAATAGGAGGTACTATTCCTACAAAGGAATCAGCATCAACTCCAAGCAAGGATATAGGAAAAGGAGTTGACCGTAGAGGAAATAACCTACTACCGCCACCACCACCAGGTAACCTTGGTTATGCCCCTGACCCAGAGGAGGATGGGTCCGATAGTGATAGAGAGGATGGACAGGGTAGAAAGGGCGGTAGGCCGGAACGGGCTCCCTGTATACTGTCTATTCTCAGGTATGATGTACCCGAGGATAGGTTAACTATGGCTTTCCTATAACGTATCAGTGGACTCTCCCGACCAGCAAAGCTAATAGCGGAATCACCGTACTTCTTTGAAGGAAATGACAACCAAGATGTTCGTAACTGGTTGACAACCTGTGAAGACTACTTCGATCGCAATCCTACAAAGTGGGAAATAATGCACACCGAATAGTTTTTGCCTTGGAGAAAACAAAGGGGAACAAAGTGACACCCTTCTCAGAGAAATACCGGATGGTGATAGGTGGATCAGGTGGATATACCCGGGACCCAGACTATTCCACATGGGAACGCTTTCGACAAGATATTACCAAGCGATATATCGGCAACGAGGAGGAACAACGAGCCCTAGAAGAAATGAATAAGGTAGTCTATAAGGGAAAAATCGACACCTATCTTCTACTTCAAGAAAATCTCTACATGAAGGCCGGTCTCACAGGAATTAGTTGGAGGGTACGGGTGGAAAGCAAACTTCGTGAAGATATTCTTCGTCGGTTATCCCATCTAAAGTTTTCCTCAGATAAGGAATGGATGGAAACCATACAGGAAGTTGGCAGACAAGAGGAGGAAGTTCTGGAACAGCGGAAACTATCCAAGGGTGAGCCCTGAAATAGAGGAGCATCCAAGCGAAAACGCGATGATACAGCAAAAGGGTTCAACACCGAACACGGATATACTGATCAGAAACAAAAAAACAATCCTATCCGATGGAAGTCTGCTAAAGGAAAACCATCGGAAAAGAAAGGAGGATTCAATAATAAGGATGAGCATAGGGACTGGAAGAATTCTCATGATGGAATCCCCCTGTAACGGAATCCTATTATGTTTCTACTATTACTACTGACTTGATGTTGGTTATTACTTATTTCGGTTTATACCTGATAAGCGCTACTATTTGGTTGTCCCTTCCTACTTGGTTATGACTTCCTAACTGGTTATTCTTTCCTTGTTTCGCTTATCACTACCCCTCCTTGCTTCTACCCATTTGGGTATCGCTATCCTCCTTCTATACCTACTGGATTTGTATAGTAGTAGCGATCTCTTGTTCCTTCCTGTTTGGATTCCATTACTTGTTTTTATTAGCTCCATCCTGTCGCTTTTAACCCTCTGTTTTCGGAATATGGTTACCTTGCTATGCTACCTCAATTAGCATGTTTGTTGGACAGGATGTTTGCGCTTTTGTTTAGTTTTTCTAGCTACAATCT
>QFET01006666.1:0-31054 GCA_003316355.1 Tuber calosporum | reverse complement strand
AAAAAAAAAAAAAAAAAAAGAGAGCCAGTAGTTAGGAGGGCCTTGACTGACTAGCCCACCCTCTCGCCTCTGCTAAAGGAGGTAATAGTCCCTGACGCCCCCCTGGGCCAAGCCCTGGTGGTCACTTCTCCTTTCTACTCTTAGGAAGGAACAACACTGTGCTACCGGCAAGGCTCGCTCCACCCACTGCGCCAGTGATATCTCTGGCGCCAGATTTGCCCGCCTTGGCTACTTTAAAGCCATAAAGAGGGCAAAGAAGGCCCACTGGACCTCACTCTTCCTCCACCACAGCCCCGGGTCCTGATACCGTCCCCTATGGGGCATGGAAGGTGGTCCATGATTGAATTTTATGTATTTGGCACAATCTAATAACATGAGTACGAAAATACAACACAGTATTAAGAGTATACTATGTGCACGCTAGTGTGAGGAGTATTGTAGTATGAAGGTAGATTGGTAGTACTTCTTGTCCTTAATTAACTAAATAAAGTAAGCGGCAACCAGGTATTTATATAGGTACGTATCCTCCATGTACTCAGTAACAAAATAGGGAAAACATTGTAAGAAACATAATTGTGAACATATTTGACCATGAAAAACTACCAAGGAAATCCCAATAAAATATGTGTAATCTTAAGTAGTGTGCGGGAAATAAACTGAAAGATAAAACATGATACATGACTGGTAAAAGGTCACTATACATGGAAAGTTACCCGACAAATCCCACACATAAAATAAGAAATGTACACATTAATCCTCAATCATTATCATGAAATATAACTGAAAATATAATATACTGTAACGTTAGTAATGTACGTAGTCATCCTCCGTCTCCTCTACACACCTGGCGATTGAAATCTCAACACCATGAGAAATCATCACCACTTTCGTTTCGACTCAACCTTACCCTCTGGCCATGCCACGGGGTGAGGTTTTTTCTTAATGATTCCCTCCTCTCCATGCTCATTAGGGTCTCGCCCTTTGAGTTTCCTCTCTCCTCTTCTGCCATCTTTGTTAATGGTTCCTCTCCTTTCCCCGCTTTTGTTTTTCCTTCCTTAGCTTTTTTGCTCTGCCTCGCTTAACATTTGCATGGTCAGGAATTCGCTCTGACCTCCCTATGCGGCTGGGAGACAGGGTTGCAGTAGGGGGAAACCTTCTACAGGCCAACAGTTGCTTTGGCACTCAGATGGTCGATTCCCCCACTCTCGGTTTGATGAGAACTGCCTAGATGGCCACGCACACGATTCCGTTAGTCCTTGGGTCTACCCCTCCTCCATCCTCTCCTCCAAATGGTTGATCGGCTGGCACCCTACTGCTCACCTAGCTGGCACCTTACTGCCCCTCCTAAGCTGGTACCTTACTACCACCCCCAGGCTGACACTCCGTCCTCTGGTCTCAGCACTGGGCCCTGCCACAAGCTGGCTTCCTTCTTGAGGTTCCTCTTCTGAGGGGGCCCCTTTCCACCCTTGGTGCTGGGCTATATGCCTACAGGAATGTCTTCCTACTTTGTGCCCTTGCCGGCTTATTACGGGAGCTGGAACTACGTGTGTCTAGTACCTAGGCCTTTGGTTTGACTTCGGTCTTAGGAGATGGGGTTTTCTTGTTTTGTGTTCTCTTTTGTTGCATTTGGCTGGTTTACTGTCGGGGCTTGGAGTTGTTTTCAAGTTGGTTTGTTGGCTCTATGGTTGAGATTACTGTGTGGCGGCTTGTTAGGATGGTTTTTTACACCGGTTGGGTCAGGCTTCCCTTACAGTTTTTCCATAGCTTTCCGGGGTCAGGGCAGGGGTGGAGGATTGTTTACTGCCATAGCTAGCACTGCATGTAGATTCTGTACCTTAAACATGAATAAAAACTGAATTAATCATAATAATAGTAATGTATGTAGTTTTCCTGAGTAAACTAGTAATAACCAAAGAGAGATATAAACAATATTACTGTAGGAAATATACACCTGAAATGAATTGAAGAATTTCAACACTTGCCATTATTATCTACAGCCCAACAATCTCATCATCTGTTTATGTGCCGGTTTCACAAGTACCTTAGTACAAATGTCTGCAAGATTTTCTGATTACGCAACCTTCAGGAGTGTGAAAGTACTGTAATCGATCTTTTCTCGTATATTGTGAAAATGGATATCGATATATTTTTTGGTTCTTTAAGTTGATGGTTGGTTGCCAGCAGATTTGCGCCAGTATTGTCGGCATGTAGAGTGATCGGTGTTGTAAGCCGGATGTCACTGAGACCTTTGATGTACGATTTAATCTTCCTTGCTGCTAGGGACATAGCTTCATATTCGGCTTCCGTAGTAGATGTTACGACCGAGGCTTGTTTCTCGGACCACCAGGATATACAGGCTGTGTTAAAAAGAATAACATACCCTGAGAAGCAGCGGCGGGTATCAAGACATGCTGCAAAGTCCAGATCCACATAGGTGTTAATAGCGTTTGTAGTTGTACAATGGAAGAAGAGTCCAATGTCTTTTGTGCCGTGAATATACCGAAGGACGTGTTTAGCTGCCTTTAGGCGGATATCGGTCAGGTAGGAAGAAAATTGTGAGAGAAAGGATATTGTATACGCTAGATCGGGTCTGGTACCAGTTGTCAGGTACAAAAGCAAGCCTATTATCGTTTGGTATATGGACATGTCCAGTATTTGTTCATCCACTTTCCCCTTCCATAGTTGAATGCCTTTAGGTAATGGTGTAGAGACTGGCCGAGAGTTTTCCATACCATATCGCTCGAGGGCTGACTTGATGTATCGTCGCTGGGTAAGATGTATCCCCTCTCTTGTATCGGTGATGTGTAAGCCAAGTAGGAATTTAGCTTCCCCTAAGTGCGTAATCTCAAATGCCTATTTCAGGTCTTCTATAAGAGAAGTAGCTTGTGGGGTGTTGGCCGAAAATTTAGCGATGTTGTCCACGTAAACCGATAGGTATAAGTCGTGTTTACCATGAACAAACATGCATGGGTCATGGGCTGATGTCGCAAAACCTTTGGATATTAAGTATCTAGCAAGGAGAGCATACCCTTTATTCGCAGATATCTTAAGTCCCTAGAGATATTGGTCAAGTCGCCATACTTTGTCTCCATTACCGAACCCAGGTAACGGTCGCATGTACACTTCTTCTTTGAATTCTCCATAAAGGAACTCAGATTTGACATCGAATTGCCATGGTCACCATTTGGTTTTAGCACATATTGCAAGGAGGAAGCGGAGTGATTCATATGGGATGACCATAGCGAAAGTATCTTTAAATTTATAACTCAGTACTTGTGAGAATCCTTTGGCAACTGCCCTTGCACGGTACCTTTCCAATATACCATCAGCATTTCGCTTGGTCTTAAAGACCCAATTACTGTCAATAATCTTGCATCCTGTAGGTTTATCTACTTCATCGAAAGTACTACTTTTCTCAAGTACCTTTATTTCCTCGTGCATTGAGTAGGTCCATTGTTCCTTAAGCGAGCTATTCACTCCTTGGGTGTACGTTTTGGGATCCTCGTCAGATGGTATAGTGACATTTCTGACAAAGTATTGTCGTGGGATAACGGTTCTGCCAGATCTGGTCGGTATCTCAGGAGGATTTTCCAGTTGTGCTTCTTGAACAAGAGGATCCGGTGATTCTTCTGGAATTTGTTGAATGTCATAATCTTCAGGATGTTCACGCGGTGGAGGTGGATGTACTTCAATGGTTGGTTTGTCAGTTACTTCCTGTGGTAGAGGCTTATCAGGTGCCAGTACTCTCTGGTAGGAAGGTGGGTAGACAGTTGCAAAGGTTTTTGATGAAGGTGCAGGTTCCTTGGGATCAAGCGTTAGTATAGTCTTGGTTGTCCAGTGGAGCTTACCCGTTTCTGAGATCTTGTGCAATGATGGTATGTATATACGGTATATCTCGCTGGAGGAAGTATATCCAACAAGGTATCCTTCGATGGCCCGGGGCTGTAACTTTGTCCCTGGTTTTCTGGTCTCCTCAGGTATATGAACAAAGCATTTGGTCCTGTAAGGGCATGTGTGGTTCAATAATGGCTTCTTGTTGTAGAGAGATTCATAGGGCGTTCATTTTCCTATAGATCTATTAGAGAGGATGTTCCGGAGGTATACAGCTGTTGTAACTGCTTCGGCCCAAAAGACATAGTGTAAGACCTGATAACATAGAGCGTGTAGATGTGATAATGGTCCTATTGTACTGTTCTGCAACACCATTAGATTCATGAGAGTAAGTAGGTATTTAGTCATGTATGATACCCAGTTTTTCAAACATGGTTGTCATCTATTTGTTGACATATTCTCCTCCGTTGTAGGTCCTAAATCCATCAATAGTGGCCTTGTCCTGTGTATGCCTTTCTTTGATGAATTGATTGAATACTTTAACGGTATCGGATTCGCCTTTAAGAGGGTAAATCCAAGTGTACTGTGAACAATCATCAATAAAGGTGACATAGTACCAGGAGTTTGTGACGGAGGGGGTTGAGAATTTCCCGCTCAGATCTGAGTCGATTAGCTCATAGGGATTTTCATATCTTTTCTCTGTAGATTCTGGTTTGCGTTTTATTGATTTGAACGTAATGCAGGTTTCACACTGCCACTCTTGCGGAACTTCAGGGATGGTTGATTTATCTGGGTAGTTGGTACCATTGAGGTAGGATGGTGAAGGATGTCCAAGGGCCTCATGCCACTGTTGGTAAGTCATCTTGTTCACCACTGCTTTCTCCTCTTGCACAACATAATCTTGACCGTCAAGCTTTCCCCATATTACTTCTCTTTCATTCTCCCTGTATACAAACATAGCCGCCCCTTTACTACACAAAGAAAAACCACACCCACAAGAAACAATAGCGTGCCGTGACAACAAGTGACTTTGACCTAACCTCGGAACCCAGAAAACATGTTTAAGGAATACAGGGGCTACATGACCATTTGATGTTTTGGCCATGAGCTTGACAGTTCCTCGGCCACATGATTCTATTACCGAATCATCGCCTAACTTAACAGTTCCTGCGCTTGGTTCAAAGTTTATAAGAAGGTCTAGGTTGCTTGTCATGTGTGAACTTGTGCCTGTATCGATTACCCAGTTGGGTGGGTGAAGAGTCTTTTATGTAGAGAGGAGGGATGTGGATGTACTGACAGGTTCAGATATCTCTTCTTTGCCGATCTTTTCAGAACTAACAGCTTTCTATTCCTTATTCTTTTGGTTGTCGCCCTTGAGTTTATTACACTCATTCCAGGTATGTCCATCAGCGCGAGGAGTGGGGTAATGCTTCTTGCAGTAGGTACATTCCTTGGATGTGGCAGCAGGTATCACGATTGGTGACTAAGGAACTCAGAATTTCGCATGACTCATAGTTATGAGTCAAAAGGTTGTTATATTTCGCACTATGACTCATTAGAAGTCATGAGGTTTTACATGATGCACAATTGTGCGATCATTGTTATGTTGTGATTGGTTGATCGTGCGCATGACTCACCTTTGTGAGTCATATAATGTAATGATTTTCGCACATGACTCACACTATTAGTCATGGGTTTCGTACATGTGACCATTTTAGGGCACATGACTTATTATATGAGTTATGATTGGTTGGCGCGCGGCGCAGTTGACTCAGAGGAGTAAGCTGACGGATTTCATACTATGACTCACTATGAGTCATAGAGGTCGTGTGACTCACAGGTATGAGTCACCAGGGTTAGGGTTTAGGGAAGAGTACCTATATAAGGACCTCTAGGCGACCTGTAGTTTGGATTCTTCACACAACCATCTAAGTTCTTTCCTATACAATTACTTTACCTCTTTACCGTTTCATTCCCTATTGGCGTTGTGCGATAGGAACCATTGGGTTCAGCTATCAAGACAACGTAGGCATAGGGCTAAGAGCAATAGTGGAACTCCGCCTAGTACTACTGATTGCAATAGTACTCCTACCCTAGTGGCTGAGATTAGCACCACGCCTTATACCGGACTACAACAACGGCCCAGTCATATTCATCCAACCCAAATAGAAGTGGTTACCTGTTGCAGAATCGGCTGACCACATAGGATCGTAACATTTGGTTGCGTCACCTAAGCAATACCCAACTACAAAACGGCAGACTCTACAGATAACGACATCGACCTTACTCAGGGCAAAATCGATACTTCAACACTTGGCCCTGCACTTGAAGAAGCAATTAGCACAAACCTATCCAGAAGCCAGTCCCAAAGAACCACAAGTCCGGAGACCCCTGAGCCTGCCTCACCAACCGGATCTCTGGAACCAGAAACCACATGGACCAGAAAGGATGTCAGCACCGGGACCAGCAACTGCCGGTGGAGGAGCAGGAATTCAACTAGCAGGATTTACAACTGCACAGTTCCAAGAGATCATGACTCTAATAAACCACCAGTGAGAAACAACCAACAACCGGATCAAAGTCGTGAAACCTCCTACCTTCTCTGGAACAAGGACCAAACTAGGAACCTTCTTAGTGCAAAGCCAACTATACTTTGAAGCGACACAAGAAACACGACATACGGAACGTATCACCTACGTCAAAAGCTTGTTAAGGGATGCAGCAGCAAGCAGGATAACCCCATTTGCAGCAGGACGCAGGCTGGAGACATGGACTACATATGAAGATTTCACTACATCCCTCAAAAACCAGTTTGGGGATGTGGATACAGAAAATGCAGCTAGGACAAAACTCGACCGCCTGAGGCAAGTCAAGGAACCAGTCACAGAATAATGGAATGACTTTCGCCTCACAGCTACAGAGGCGAATGAGGATGATGGTACACTAAGACGCCAATTCCTTAAAGGAATTAACCGAACGCTCCAGGACGCATGGGCAGCGGACCACATGGCAGCGGCAAATGTCGATGCCCTTGCAGCCTGGGCAATCGAAAAAGATAACCGGATCAACATGATCAAGCACCTTCAAGGAAACAACAGTACCTTTATCCAAGAACAGGAAACGCCCAGGAACAATAACGGAACCTGGATGTCAGGCAACACTATGGAAACCCGAGGCGACCCAATGGACCTGGATGCTACCAGAAGGCGTACACGACTAAACCTCTCACGTGCAGAGTTCACAAGAAGAAGGGACAACAACCTATGCCTAGGATACGCCAGACCTGGGCACAGACTCAGTAATTGCCGAAATGCAAGAGATGAGAAGGACTATACTAGGCAGTTCAACAGCAAGACCAACAATAATCGCTGGAAACTACGAACCAACCTACAGGAAATGGAGATCAGAGAAACACCTGAAGAGTCAGTAAACAAAGAGAGTCCCCAGTAAGAGATGGACGGCTGGACAACAAAACCAAAACCATCGGATTCGGCAACATCTACATGGCACTTACAAATACGGAAACATTGGAACATGAAAAAGACCATGCCATGGTCAAAATGCGTTTACATGGCAAGGACAAGACAGTCATCATCAACGGCATGATTGACTCGGGAGCTACAGAAAACTTTATTGACAAGGAATTCAGCAACAAACACGGTATACGAACAAAGAAAGCGAAAGAAATACCCGAAATCTACCTTGCGGACGGGGAGCCGAGCGCTATGGGACCAATTACCCATATAGCGGAGGTAGCTATGGACTTCGGCAGCCATAGGGAAGTGGCAACCTTCCAAATCTCTGATCTACCCAACCATGAGGCAGTGCTAGGGCTGCCATGGTTAAGAAGACGCAACCCCAAGATCGATTGGGAAAGCAATAAGATCACGTTCGATAGTGAGTGGTGTACCAGAGTATGCCCCGAAAGCTCGCCAGCAGTAGACTTAGTCCCTGAATCGGAAGCCCTGTAAGAGAATTTGGAGATACAGTTCTCCACGATCCAGGCCAAGGATGTTCACAACATCAAAATCCCAAGATTGACCAATACGGCCACACTCCCTACCCAGGGGTCAGCCAAGGCTGCAGGACATGACCTGTATGCAGACGAGAGAATTACGATACCAGCAAAAGAACAAGGAATCGTCAATACCGGTATAGCTATAGAACTACCAGAAGGCACCTATTGGCGGGTGGCTCTGCGCAGCGGATTGGCAGTTAAACACCAGCTTACTATCAATGCGGGAGTAATCGACGCCGACTACACAGGTGAAGTCAAGTTGGTCCTGTTCAACCTGGGAAAGGACAGTTACACAGTTGAGCCGGGAGACCGCATCACACAGTTGATATGCGAAATGATTGTCAGAGGACAATGCGATGAAGTGGAGCAAGTGGCTACTACTAGGAGAGGCGCAGCAGGGTTTGGAAGTACGGACCACCCAAAACGCCAAAAGATTGAGATCAACGAGATCTCCGCTACCTCATTCAGCAAGTTCTACCGAAGAGGCGAAGTCACAGGAATCCTCAAGTGGCATTATAAGACGAACGAACCTACCAGGATCGAAGGGATCAATGTCAGCACCGAATTGGCTATCAAGGCCAAGAAGGACAAGAAAAAGACAAAACCAGTAACATTGTGACAAGGGAATACTACCAGTACCTGGACATGTTCAAGGAAGAGGAAGAAACTCGGCTGCCACCCCACCGACCAAAGGTTGACTTGGATATCAACCTCAAAAAAGGACAAACAGTTCCAGCAAGAAAGCTATACCCATTGGGCGAAAAAGAGCTGGAAGAACTAAGAGAATATATCAGGGATAACAAGAACCGGGGCTTGATACGAGACTCTTATGCAAGCGGGGGATCACCAATCCTGTTTGTTAAGAAGAAAGACGGCAATTTAAGGCTATGCGTGGACTACCGAGGGCTCAACGAAGTCACCAAACGAGACCGATATCCCCTACCAGTGATAGAAGAAGCCCTCGATTGGCTTAGAGGAGCCAAGGTCTTTACCAAACTAGATATCCGAAACGCATATCTCAACATCAGAATCAAATATGGAGACGAATGGAAAACTACCTTTACCACCAAATACGGCATATACGAATACACGGTCATGCCATTCGGACTCAAAAATGCACCTGCAGCGTTTCAGCGATGGGGCAATAGGATTCTCAGCAGGTTTCTGGATATCTGTTGTATCGTCTATTTAGATGATATTCTGATATATTCAGAAAACCTGGAACAACACCGAACCAAGGTCAGGATGATTATGGAAGCCTTGAGAAAAGAAGAGCTGACACTGAAGCCATCGAAGTCCGAATTTCACAAGGAACTAACCGAATACCTAGGCCTCATCATCGACAAGGACGGAGTCAGCTTTGATCCTATCAAAACAGAAGCAATATGGGAATGGTAACCACCAGAAAGCAAGAAAGGAATACAGTGCTTTATGGGATTCTGCAACTTCTATCGACGATTCATCGAAGGGTTTAGACGGATAGCTAAACCACTCTATCAACTGACGAAGAAGGACTGTAAATGGAACTGGACCGAGAACCAACAAAAAGCATTCGATGAATTGCGCAGGCGACTTACTTGAGCCCCACTACTGGTACACTACGATCACACTAAGGAAATCATGATTGACACCGACGCTTCAAAATATGTATGCTCAGGCATTCTATCACAGAAGGGGAGCGATGGAAAATGGAGGCCAGTGGCACCGGTCAAAAACAATGACGCCCGGGGAATGCAACTACAATATCTACGACAAATAGCTCTTTGCCATTGTCCTAGCATTGAAAGAATGGCGAAGATATGCAAAAGGAAGCAGACAGCAGGTCCTGGTCCTCACAGACCATAAGAACCAGGTACCATTTACCACGACCAAAGAGCTTAACGACTGACAAATCCGATGGAGCGAGATCCTCAGTCAATACGATATCAAAATACAATACCGACCTGGGAAGGAAGGCGGCAACCAGATGCCCTTAATAGGAGAGCTGAAGATGTCCCCAAGAAGAACGACGAGAGGATCCAACAAAAACAAAGGATCCTACTCTTAAAAGAACAATACTTCGAAGCCATGGAAGTGGTCAAGTTTGTTGCTGAAGATTTTGGCATCCGAGAAACAAGCACGAAAGACAGACAGATAAGAGCAATCCAGGAAGCCCTTAGGAAAGGAGAGAAAGAAATGAAAGCAGTGGCTCTAGGGGCATGTGAATGGAAGGAAGGATGCCTTTGGCATCAAGGAAAGATTTGGGTAACGGAACACGAATAGATCAGAACTCAAGTCATACGATAAAATCACGATAACCCAGCAGTTGGGCATGGCGGAACCGGCAAAACTACGGAACTACTATCCCGACAATATTATTGGCCAAAGATGCGAGAGGACATAAAGAGATATGTCAAGAATTGCGAAACATGCCAAAGAAGGAAAGCGATAAGGCACGCGCCCTACGGACCACTACAACTCAACGAGGTGCCACACCAACCATGGAAATCGATAGCAATGGACTTCATCACAGACCTGCCGAAATCAGACGATTATGACGCCATCCTGGTGGTCATCGACCGGAGGACAAAAATGAGCCATTTCATACCATGCAACAACGATATGAACACCAAAGAATTTGTCAAGATATTCCTACAGGAAATATTCCGACTCCATGGACTACCACAAGATATCATCACCGATAGAAGAATGCTAATTACATCAGACTTGTGGAAAGAGACTACATAATCCCGTGGAATTGAACAAAGAATGAGCACCGCCTTCCATCCACAAACGGACGGACAAACCGAAAGGACGAACGGAATACTGGAACAATACCTAACGGCCTATGTCAACTATCAGCAAGATAACTGGGAGGAATTACTACCATTAGCGGAATTTGCATACAACAATGGAAAACAGGAAACCATTAAGAACACACCCTTCTACGCAAACTACGGACAACATCTGGAACATGGGGCTATAGGCCACATGATACCAAAGGAAACCACGGAAAAGGAAGAGATGGGTCAGCTGCACACTATCCTACGTCAGGAAATGGTCTGTGTACAATTACGACAAAAAGAAAACTACGATCAACACAGAAAACCCGATCCGAATCTCCAGTCAGGCGACATGGTCTGGTTACTGCCAAGGAATATAAGGACCACAAGACCATGCAGGAAGCTGGATTAAAAGAAAATCGGACCATTCAAGATACTTACGAAGGTGGGCACAAGTGCTTATAAATTGGCCTTGCCCCAACCAATGAAGGTCCACAATACCTTCCACATCTCACTCCTCGAACCATACCAAGACAATCAGATCCCCTCACAAAAGCAATCACCACCACCTCCAATCGAGATAGAAGGAGAAAGCGATTACAAACTCGAAGAAATTATTGATTCATGCATACACCGAAACCGCCTACAATACAGAGCCAAGTGGACTGGCTACTCACCAGAACACGACAAAAATTGGTACCCTGCGGAAAACATCCGCAATGCCAGCATCGCCATTCAACGTTTCCATCAGCAGTACCCAAGAAAGCCGAGAGTGGGTTACACTCAAAATCGAACCCACAAGGTAAGACCAAACACCATTGGGTCCAGACGAAGGCTGGGGCGATAGCCCCAGGGCTACTACCACTACGAGCCCGCCATACGCTACACAGGAAGAAAGGAAAAAGCAGGCAGCACACAACACTCTTTCGTAGACTGCCTGTTACGATGATTCCTGCAACACTTATTTACGCGACAACGAAGGAAGCAATTGGTTTCCACGACAGCCCAAGTTGTGCAAACCGCAACAACCACACAAGGAGATATCCTGGAAACACTGTTTCAAGGACACTTGTCGTACTTCCAGACACGACAAAATCGATGCTGGGTTTTACCCAAGACGAACTGTGGAAACGGCACCCCTTACGGAAAATGATGCAAGTATTATGAAAATAAAAACAACTGTGAGGACACAGTTGAAGGAAGAGGGGGGTGAAAAAAGCGAAATCAAGGCGATCCTTGACAAAGAGTGTTTGCAATGACAGTTGCAAGTGCTATGAGAACAACTTGGCACCGCCGAAGCCACAATCGAGGCCCAAAGAACTGATATGCGGACATATCAGAGAATGATTGATCACAGGGACCGGACTATTAGGGCGGCACGCACCACCTTAGAGGATGTCCGGAGGAAGTACCAGTCGGCCGAACATCAAGTTCGGAAGTTGAAAAAGGAACTGCGCAGCTTTGGAGAAAGCCTGACGAAGATGGGACGTCAAGCCTGAAGGGACTCAGGCTTAAGGGAGAGGGGAGCTAATGTCACGATTGGTGACTAAGCAAGGCAGATTTTCGCATGACTCATAGTTATGAGTCACAAGGTTGTTATATTTCGCACTATGACTTATCAGAAGTCATGAGGTTTCACATGATGCACAATTGTTCAATCATGGTTATTTTGTGATTGGTGGATCGTTCGCATGACTCACATTTGTGAGTCATATGATGTAATGATTTTCGCACATGACTCACACTATGAGTCACGGGTTTCACGCATGTGACCACTTTAGGGCACATGACTTATTATATGAGTTATGATTGGTTAGCGCGCGGCGCAGTGGACTCAGAGGAGTCAGCTGACGGATTTCATGCTATGACTAACTATGAGTCATAGAGGTCGTGTGACTCACAGGTATGAGTCACCAGCGTTTGGGTTGAGGGAAGAATGCCTATAGAAGGACCTCTAGGCGACCTGTAGTTAGGATTCTTCACACAACCATCTAAGTTCTTTCCTATACAATTACTTTACCTCTTTACCGTTTCATTCCCAATTGGCGTTGTGAGATAGGAACCATAGGGTTCAGCTATCAAGACAACGTAGGCATAGGCTTAAGAGCAATAGTGGAACTCTGCCTAGTACGACTCATTGCAATAGTACTCCTACCCTGGTGGCTGAGATTAGCGCCACGGCCCATACCGGACTACAACAGTGGCCTGGTCATATTCATCCAACCCAAAGAGAAGTAGTTACCTGTTGCAGAATCACCTGACCGCATAGGATCGTAACAGCAGGTCTCCGGAGAGGTTCCCTTCCATTTCCTTTGACATCAGCGCTTTTATACGCTTTGTTGTCCTCAGGCCTAACCGAGGGTCTCATGTCCAACAACATGTTGTAGACATGATCGTAGCTAAGGTCCTCCTTAGTTTAAAGGTTATCTACGATATTACTCATCGACTCAGGGAGGGAGCGGAGAAGAACTGCTGCTTTGGTCTGGTGACTCAAATACTGATTTGAATACAAATGGTAGTGCACATCAGTCGTCAGCAGCTGAGGAGGAGCAACGCTGTTGCATTCGATTCCAGAGGGTATCGTACTTGTTGATATGGTCTGCAATAGGTGCAGAGGTATCATACTTGGAATCGAGGACAGCGTTGAGTGGTTCGAAGAAGGATGTGGTATTCTCTCTAGCAAATTTGTCTTGGAACTCTTTCCAGATAGCGGGGGGAGTTTTGTGGGTGGCCAACAAAATAAGCCATTGGGGGTCAATCGTTTCACGGAAGTAGCGCGAGGCGTATTTGTAGCTATCATGAAATTCATCTATTCTCTCAGAGTTATTGTTTCCATCTTTATCCTCTTCTGCCTCGGGCAGAGTTTCCTTTTCCCGTGCTATGTCCCAGCAGTTATACAAAGTCAGGACATATTCCGAGATGTCTCGCCAGGTCCTGTAGTAATCAGGCCCAGTGAGGATTGGGATGGAGCTCAATTTATAACTGGGTGCCCAACTACGTTTGGAGGTGTTGGCATAAGATCTGGGGTTTGGTGCAGGAGTTTCTAGAGGAGCAGGGGCAGGAACTGTGGTTTCTGACGTGGCCATTTTTGCGCGGTAAAGCCAAAATGACTTTGGTTGCTAAGTACCTGTACTTTGCTTTCCACTTCCAAGTGTTTGCAGCTAGAGATTTGCACTTTCCGTAACAACTCGGATTTAGTCAGGGAGGAAAACTCGGACTTTAGTGAGGACCGGCAAGACTTTTTCGTATCGATATTCCAAGAATGTTACGTTTCGCCAATAATGTTTTGTTTCGACCTGTGTTTCGGATCGTGTTTCGTTTCAAAAATGTTTCACATCGAGTGAAAATGTTTTAATGTTAAAGAGATGTTTTTCGGAGAAAGAGGTTTGTGTCGTTTCGGAAGGAACTTGTTTCATGGAGAAAGAGGTAGTGTGTAAGTGTAAGTCGTATAGCTATGGATGAACCGGGCTTATAACCTGATTGAATTTTATGTCTTTGGCACAATCTTATCGCATGAGTGCGAAAATAGAACAAAGTATTGAGAGTAGACTATATGCACGCTAGTGTGAGGAGTATTGTACTATGAAGGTAGATTGGTAGTAGTTCTTGTCTTTAATTAACTAAATAAAGTAAGCGGCAACCAGCTATTTATACAGGTGCGTATCCTCCATGTACTCAGTAACACAATAGGGAAAACATTTCCAGAAATATAAGTGCGAACATGTTGTTCAAATGTGTATGGGCACGATCTTATCTCTATCAGAATATACTAACGCAATACCAAGCGAGTATTGCCGGCACGCCTTAATGAGGAGAGGTAGATTTATGAAGGTAGATTGGTAGGTAGTCAGTTCAGGATTCTTCTACGTGAGAAAAGTGGGCGGTAGCCCCTTTATATACAAGAGTGCGCCCTCCCGTTATCTAAAAGAATATAAAATGGGAAAAATATAAGCACGAACGTGTTTTACCGTAACGTCAGTAGGAAAAACATAAGTGCGAACGTATTTGACCCTGAAAACCTGCCAAGAAAATTCCAAAAGTTTATATAAATCTAAAGTGCTTGGTGTGGTTTCGTTGGGGATAATAAGACATAAAGGACGGAACAATAACCGTTAAAATATGTGATAAGCAAGCGAAATAACCCGCATACCAGAATGAGAAATATACATGAAAATCCTTATCGTAATAATTAAATAGAATAGAAATAAACGCAAAGTATGTCCTAGCTGTAGGAATGTATGCGGTGTAATAGGTATTGCCGAAAACTAACCAAGCAAGAGAATATACGATATGTTCAAGGAAATATTCATATAAAAACGTATAAGAAATTTCAACACTTCCACTAATTATCTACAGCCCAGAAGTCCCATCAGCTGTGTATGTTCTGGTTTGGTTAAGATTTTGGTGCAGATATCGGCAGGGTTTTCTGACGACCCAACTTTTAGTAAAGTGAACGAACCGCGCTCTTGTTCTTCTCGTATTTTGTGAAAGTGAACATCGATGTGTCTGGTAAGTTCATTGAGTTGATGGTTTGTCGCAAGAAAATTAGCGCAGGTATTTTCTGCGCGTAAAGCGATCCGTAAACTTAGTCGAATATCGTGGAGGCCTTTTTGGAACCATTGGATTTGTCGCGTAGCCAGTGACATAGCAACGTATTCCGCTTCGGTAGTAGATGTAGCGACAGATGCCTGTTTCTTGGATCGCGAGGAGATACACCAAGCATTTAAGATAACAATGTATTCTGAGAAGGAGCAGCGGGTATCAAAGGAAGCGGCAAAGTCTGCATCAGCATAGACTTCGATAGCGTGAGTTGCGTTGTTAGGGTACGGGTAGAACAATCCCATATTTTCCGTTCCAGCAAGGTAACGAATGATGTGTTTAGCGGCCATTAAATGTGCTTCACATGGGCAAGAAGAAAATTGAGAAAGAAATGAAATCGTATACGAGAGGTCGGGTCTTGTGCCAGTGGTGAGGTACATAAGTGATCCTATAACCGATTTGTAAATGGAGGGGTCTGGTATCCGTATATCTTCGGTCCCTTTCGTAACTTGAATGCCTTTAGGGAAAGGGGTAGAAACAGAACGTAGGTTTTCCATGCCATATCGTTGGACGACTGACTTGATGTATTTTTACTGTGTAAGATGTATGCTGTCTGGTGTATATGTTATGTGCAAGCCGAGAAGGATGTTAGCTTCCCCTAGGTCAGTGATCTTGAATGCCTTTTTCAGGTCTTTTATCAGAGATGTGAGGTGGGGGGAGTCGGCTGCATGTATGGCGTTGTCGTAGACGTAAACTGATACCTAGAGGTCGTGTTTAGCGTGTACGAACATGCATGGGTCGTGGGCTGATGTCGTAAATCCTTTGGAGGTTAAGAATTTAGCGATGAGTGCATACCATTCATTTGCAGATTGCTTAAGTCCATAAAGACATCGGTTAAGTTTCCATACTTTTTCTCCGTCACGGCACCTAGGTAACGGTCGTAGATAAACTTCTTCTTTGAGTTCGCCGTAGAGGGAAGCAGATTTGACATCGAACTGTTGCGGTCGCCATTGGTTTTTGGCGCATATCGCGAGGAGGAAGCGGAGAGATTCATAACTGAAAACAGGGGCGAATGTTTCTTTGAAGTCGAAGCCGGGAATTTGTGAAAACCCTTTGGCAACCGCTCTTGCGCAAAACCTTTCGAAAGTCCCATCTGCATTATATTTAGTCTTGTAAACACACTTACTATCGATTATCTTTCTTCCCATCAGTCTCTGAACAACATCGAAGGTTTTATTCCTTTTTAGTTCTTTAATCTTGTCATCCATCGCCGTGGTCCACTGTTCCTTAAGCGTACTGTTAATCGCTTGGTGATACCTGGTGGGATCCTGAACCCCTAGTTCAGTAGCATTTCTGCCAAAGCCTACCGGTGGGCGTGAGATTCGTCCTGACCTTGTCCCTGTTTCCGCTTGCTCGTCTGGTAGGGCCTCATGGTCTTGAGGTTGTTGTTTCAATGGAGCAGGTTACGGAGTTGGTGACGGGGTGCTAGGTCGGTCATAGTTCTCTGGGTGTAGAGGTAATACAGGAGGATGGATTTCAAAAGCTGTTGTGCAGTTGGTAGGTGTCGTACTCGGGTCCAATTCTAAAGTCTTACTGTACGAATGCAGGTCTATTGGAAAGGAGGGAGGATGGAAGGTCGCAAATTGGGGTTCCGGAGCAGGTGTTGTACTTAACACTTAAGTTTGTTCAATTGTTTAGTAGTCCAGTGTACCTGACGTGTTTCGGATATCTTATGTTGCGAGGGGATGTATATCCGGTATATCTGGTCTGAGGATGTGTATCCAACAAGATAGCCTTCGATCACCCGCAGCTCTACCTTCGTGCCTGGCTTTCTGGTCTCCTCAGGTATGTGGACGAAGCATTTGGTCCCGTATGGGCGTAGGTGGTTGATCAAGTCTTTTGGTTGTAGAGAGATTCATCGGGTGTTGAACCTCCTATAGATCGGTTGTGAAGACGGTTGCTGAGGTATACGGCAGTTGCGATTGCTTCTGCCCAAAGTCACAGATTTAAACCTTTTAACATGGACCTAGTGGCGCTTATCATGGTCGGGTTATACCCTTCAGTAACGCTATTTGATTCATGTTTGTAGGGTGGAGTTTTGTCAAGAAGTATTCCATGCGCCTGAAACAGGTTTAGCATTTCATGGTTCACGTATTCACTACTGTTATTAGTTTTGAATCGCTTTAATATGGTATTATCTTGGGTTTGTCGCTCCTGGATGAACTGTTGGAAGAATTTTACTGTATCGGATTTTACCTTGCTGGGGTTAATCCAGGTGTATCGTGTGCAGTCATCAATGAAGGTGATATAGTACCAAGAATTACCAAAGGATGGTGTGGGGAATTTTCCGCTTAAGTCGGAGTGAATTAACTCGAAGGGGCTTTGGTAACGGTGCTGTGTTGGTTCTGGTTTTTGTTTGGACTACTTTGAGGTAATGCAAGTTTTGCAATACCAGCTTGTAGGAACCTTAGGGATATAGGGTGTGTCGGAGTATTTGTCGGAGTGAAGGTAGGCTGGTGAGGGATGACCCAAGGCTTCATGCCACTCCTGATAGGTCATTGGATATGCCTTTGCCTTTCTTTCATGCACGACATAATCTGGTCTGTCAAGCTTGCCCTATAAAACCTTTTTGTTCTCTCTCGTGACATACATGTCCTTCACTGAACTGCGTAAAGAAAACCCTTTTCCCAAAGAAACGATAGCTTGCCACGATAACAAATTGCATTGACCCAACTTAGGATCCGAGAGAACAAGTTGAAGAAAAACAGGAGATATATGGCCTTTAGACATTTTGGCCATGAGCTTAACTGTTCCACGGCCGCATGACTCTATTAAAATGTCATCGCGTGTCTTCACGTTTCCTTTTTCTGGTTCAATGTTTATAAGAAGGTTTAGGTTGCTTGTTATATGTGAGCTTGCGACTGTATCGATTACCCAATTGTGTGAGTGAGGGGTCTTTCGCGTAGTGGTAAGGGTTGAGGATGTACTGGCCGGTTTCGATGTCTCTTCCTTGCCGATCTTGGCAGTGTCAATCGCCGTCCTTTCCTTCCTCTTTCGGTTATCGGTCTTTAGTTTCTGACACTCATTCCAAGTATGCCCTTCATTGCGTGCAGAGGGGTAATGCCCTTTGCAGTATGGGCATTCCTTGGCTGTGACTGATGTGCTGTTTCCCTTCCGTTGGGGTTGTTCCTTCCCTTTTCCTTTGACAGTGACGGTTTTATACGCCTTGTCTTCTTCACAGTTAACCAAAGTTTTAAGGTCCAACAACCTGTTATAGACATGGTTGTAGGTAAGTCCTCCTTGTTTTGGAGGTTGTCGACAATGTTGTTCATCGACTCGGGAAGGGACCGGAGAAGGACAGCAGCTTTTGCTTCTGATGACTCGAATTCCGTCTTAAATGCCAAAGGTTGGGCGTAACGGGCATTTTCGGTAGCAGAGGTGCAACGGTATTGCATGCGATTCCAGAGGATGTCGTACTTGCCGATGTGATCAGTGATGGGTTCTGACAACTCGTATTTGGTATCGAGAACAGCGTTGACTTGGTTGAAGAAGGAGAAGCTGTTTTCTCAGTCAAATTTATCGTGGAACGCCGTCCTGATTGCGTGCAGCGTTTTGTGGGTTGCCAGAAGGATGAGCCATTTTGGATCAATTGTCTTGAGGAAGTAGGCCGATGCCCACAGGTAGCGATCGCGAAATTCATCAATAGGGTCAACATTCGTCAGATCCCCTCTACATCCCGTATTTCATCTGGGATGGTTTCCGTTCCTTGTACAATGTCCCTGCAGTTGAACAGTCCGAGGACGTACTCGGAGATGTCATGCCATGTGCGGTAGTTCTCAGGCCCAGTCAGCTTTGGGATTGAGCTGAGTTTGTAACTGGGTGTGAAGCTGCATTTAGAGTTAATAGCGTGTGTCCATGACCTTGGGTCAATGGGCAGAGGGGTTGCTTGGGGATTGTCTGTCGAAGGTTCAGGGACGGTAGTTGAGGCTGAGGCAATGGTGCGTTTTGGTTATACAAGTAGTGTTCTTAGAATTGTCCTCTGTGGCCACGCACCCCCTTTAAGTCTACACAACTTTGATCAAGCTTGAAAGTAACATGTTCACCTATCAGGGATTTTTCTGGTAGTGTCCACCCACAGATGTGTTAACTTCCGGGTAGTTGATAATATGTGCGGGGGAGTGGTGGGTAACGATTGCGCGCAGAAAGAGAGGAAAAAGAAGGAGATAGAGGCAAACGGTGAAAAGAGCTCGGTTAACCAGTGGTTAACGCAGAGAGTGTTTCGCCCAGACTTGTGCAATGCCGAGGCTGGGTATGTTTTGTTTCGTCAAGAAGACGTGTTTTGTCTGGTCGATGTTTCGTGTCAAGATATAAACATTGCCGAGAAAAATATTTCAAGGTATTAGTCTGGTAGGAAACGTGGCTCGATAGCAGGACGGGTTTTGCTTCATTGACTGTGAGGTTTCGTGCTCTGTTGTAGGGTGTAAATGTATATGTTAAAGATATAGGAGGCCCTGGCTCATAACCTGTTCAAATGTGTATGGGCACGATCTTTTATCTATCAGAATATACTAACGCAATACTAAGCGAGTATTCTGGGCACGCCTTGATGAGGAGAGGTATATTTATGAAGGTAGATTGGTAGGTAGTCGGTTCCTTATTCTTCTAAGGGAGAAAAGTGGTCGGTAGCCCCTATATAAACAAGAGTGCGCCCACCTGTTATCTAAAAGAATATAAAAAGGGAAAAATATAAGTACAAACGTGTTTTCCGTAACGTCAGTAGGAAAAACATAAGTACGACCGTATTTGACCCTGAAAACCTGCTAAGAAAATCCTAAAAGTTTATATAAAACTAAACAGGTGTGAGTGGTTTCGTTGTGGATGATAAGACATAAAGGACGGAATAATAACCGTTAAATTATGTGATAAGCAAGTGAAATTACCAGAATACCAGATAGAGAAATATACATGAAAATCCTTATTGTAATAATGAAATATAACAGAAATAAACGCACAGTATGTCCTAGTTGTAGTAATGTATGCGGTGTAATAGTTATTGCCGAAACACTAACCATGTAAGAGAATATACGATATGTTTAAGATAATATTCATAGTAAAACAAATAAGAAATTTCAACACATGTTGAACCCTATAAAACTACCAAGGAAATCCCAATAAAATATGCGTAATATGAAGTGGTGTGCGGGAAATAAACTGTAAGATAGCACTAGATACATGACCGGTGTTACAAACCTATCCTTAGTCTGCCGGACAAGGCATACTATCTTCTTTGAAAGCAACAGGTAACGATACGTACTCCTTGTCTTACTGCTCTCAGCTCTCGTGGCCTTATGTCGCCTAGGCAACGCTGAGTCCTTTCATTCTTAGCCCGTGCGACTGCTCCTTAGCGATACGTTTCTTGAATCACCTTTCGGTCAGTGATGTAAACGGATGGTCGTAATAAAAGTAGAGTATAGATTGAACCAATAGGTAAAATATAACAAAGGATGTAACTTAGGTGGTTGCGTGAAGAGCGAGCTATTTGTGTCCGTGACCCTCCTTATATAGGCGCTCTTCAAACAACCCTAACCCTGCTGACTTTACTATGAGTCAACTGTTTACTATGACTGCCGTGTGAGTCATAGTATAACAAACATCCTATGACTCACAATTTGAGTCATAGTATACAATCCCCATAGTATCCAATTTCCCTAAAAGGTCATGTGTGCTAATCGCGTCACATGCGCGAAACCCCAGACTCATACTTGTAGTCAGGTGCGAAAGTCAAAACATCATATAACCTCACAATCGTGAGTCATGAAATCATAAACATAAATCAAATCAAACCTTCATAATCATAAATGATCTCACAATTCGTGAGTCATGTGAAACATTCCATATTGCTAAGTCATGATTTGTGACAATAGCTCCTCTCTCCCCTCAGCTTGAGTCCCATCAAGCTATTCACCATGTTTCATAACCTGGTTCTCAAATCTTCTCGCATCTCGACTGAACTTCCGCAAGATTTGTTCCGTTGTGCGAAACCTTTCCTGATCATCTCCAATGTCAGGTCTGCCACCTCGATAGTTTATTTTTGGTGCGCAATGGTGGCTTGTTGCGCTTCGAGGGTCTCCTCCTGGAGTCTGATGGTTCCTTGCGCCTCATCCAGTTGGATATCTAAACCAGTAATTTTTCTTTGGAGGCATTCGATATCTGCCTGCGTGTGTTGGCTTTCAGTATCGTCGTTTCGGGTTTCCTCGCCCATCTCCAACCGTCCCCTCCTAGCTTCCGTGTGCTGAGCATCCTTACTGCTCAGTTCTTCTCTTTTACCCCACGCCTTGGGGTAGTATCCCGCCCGGATCTTTGCATCCCGATGTCCTTGACAATTATTTCGGTAGCACTCCTCCGATCTCGTTTCTGCATGTGGTTATTTTGTCCAGTAACTGGCCCCTTACTTGTCTTCTCTATGGACATTGCAATGCTCGTCATAGCATGCCGTCCCGCTCATCGCGTTGTGTTCTGATGCCCTTTGCTGGTCCTCTACCGTCGCATAGCCTGAGCTAGTGGGAGTGATTTCTCGCATTGGGTCTCCCCACCTGTCGTTCATTGCTTCTTGTTTGATTTCTTCCCAGCCTTGGTTTAGGTAGTTATCGTTCGTGGAAGTGTTTGATTGCATTTTCGGTGTGTTCAAACTTTTCCGCTGGGTACCAAACTTTATCGTGATGAGGAGAGTTTCCTGTCCACTTAGCTGGATATTGGAGTCTTCCGTAATGTAGTCGTGAATCGACTATTTCTGGAAGTTCGTATTCTTTTTCGCCTTCGATTTCGATTGGTGGTGGTGGTGACTGGATCTGTGATGGGAATCTTTGGTCTTGGTAGGGTTCTAGAAGTGAGATGTGGATGGTGTTATGTATTCTCAACGATGGGGGAAAGTCCAGCTTATATGCACTGTTCCCGACTCTTGCCAAGATCTTGAAGGACCCCATCTTTCTGTAATAGAGTTTCTTGCATGGTCTTGTGGTCCTTACATTCCTTGTTAGGAACTATACCATATCTCCTGATTTCAAATTCGGATCTGGTTTTCTGTGTTGATCGTAATTTTCTTTCTGTCGAAGTTGTGCGGTCACCATTTCCTCGCGTATGGTATCGTGCCATTGGTTCATTTCGTTTGCCGGTATCTTCCGATCCAGTATCAGATGACCACTTGCGTCATGTTTCGGGTCTTGTCCGTAGTTTGCAAAGAAGGGTGTTGTACATTATTGTATGCAAACTCCGCAAATGCTAGTAGTTCGTTCCAATTATATTGTTGATAATTGACGTATGCTCTCTGGTATTGTTCCAGGATGGTATTGGTTCTTTCAGTCTGTCCATCCGTTTGCGGGTGGTGAGCCATGTTCAGTTTCCTTTCGATTCACAAACTCTGGGCCGTCTCCTTCCACAGGTCGGAGGTGAACAGTGTTCCCCTATCGGTGATGATGTCATGTGGTAATCCATGTAACCAAAAGATTTCTTTGGCAAAGGTTTGCGTGAATTGTTTTGTTGTCATATTCTTCCGGCATGCGATAAATTGACTCATTTTTGTCAGTCTGACGATAACTACCAAGATAGCATCGTAGCCATCCGAGATCTCGTAAGTCCGTGATAAAATTCATAGATATCGACTTCCATGGCTTATCTGGTGCTTGGTTTGATTGTAGTTGACCGTACGGAGCATGTCGGGATGATTTCGGTCTTTGACAAATGTCGCAGTTCTTGACATATTTCTTGCTTGTTTCTCGCATTCCAGGCCTGTAATAACTGCGGCTGATGCGTTCCGTGGTCTTCGCTGTTCCTCCATGTCCTGCTTGTAGGATGTCGTGATTTTTTCTGATAAGTTCTGTTCTTATCTTTTCCTCTTCTGGTACCCAAATCTTGTTCTGGTACCATAGACAGTCATCCTTCTATTGACATAGCCCCAAGGCTACATCCTTCATTTCTTTTGTTCCTTGTTCTAATGCTTTCCTTATCTCGTGTATGTGAGGGTCCTTTTTACTTAGTTCCTTAAGATTTCTCATTTCTTCTCCGGGAAGGCTAATCCTATCCATTTCCTGTATCCTTATCTCCTCGAAGTATTTTTCTTGTGGTAATAGGATCCCTTGTTTCTGTTTGATCCTGTCGTCATCTTCTTCTGGCGCATCTTGACTTCTTCTTGTCAATGCGTCTGGTTTGCCGCCTTCCTTTCCTGGCCAATATTCGATCCGTATGTTGTATTGGTTTAACTTCTCGCTCCACCGGATCAGTCGTTCATTTAGATCTTTTGTTGTCGTGAAGGGAACCAAGTTTTTATGGTCGGTAAGGATCCTAGTCTTATGATGGCTTCCCAACACATATCTTCTCCATTCATTGAGTGCCTGTACTATGGCCAATAGTTCTTTGTCGTGAATATCATAGTTGCATTCCGCATTCGTCATTGTCTTTGATCAGAATGCCATCGGCCGCCATTTCTCATCTTCGCATTGTTGCGATAAAATCCCCGAACAGACATACTTCGGTGCGTCTGTTTTGATCATGATCGGTCTTTCCGGATTGTAATGGGTGAGTACGGTTGCTGAAGTTATTTTTTGTCTCATCGTATCGAACGCCTCTCTTTCCGCTGTGCCACACTTCCATTTTGCCTTTTTCTTCATCAGATTGTATAGAGGTTTTGCTGTCCTGCTAAACCCTTCAATGAATCTTCGGTAAAAGTTGCAGAATCCAATAAATCTTTGGATAGCAGTCTTGTTTTTCGGAATCGCCTATTCCCCTATGGCTGCTGTCTTGATAGGATCCATCCGGACTCCTTCTTGGTCCATAATAAATCCTAAGTATTCCACTTCCATCTTGTGGAATTCACACTTAGTTGGCTTGATTCTCATTCCGGATTTTCCAATCGCTTCCAGGATCCTTCCCACGTCTTTCTGGTGTTGTTCCATTGTTTTTGAGTACACCAATACATCGTCCAAATAGACTATACAGCATATATCCAAGAATCGATGTAACGTCTCCTTGATCCATCTCTGGAATGTTGCCGGTGCGTTGGTCAAGCCGAATGGCATTACCAAGTATTCGTACGTTCCGTATCATGTCGCGAATGTAGTTTTCCACAGGTCCCCTTTCTTGATTCGCACATTATGGTATGCATCCTTAATATCAAGCTGATTAAAGTATCGAGCACTGTTTAGCCTGCCCAAGGCTTCGCCGATGAGTGGTAGTGGGTACCGATCTTTTTTCGTAACTTCATTAAGTCCTCGGTAATCCACGCATAGTCGTAGTTTTCGGTCCTTCTTTTTGACGAAAAGGATGGGTACTCCTGTTTCCGCGAAGGAGTCTCGTATCCATCCCCTCTCCAAATTCTGTATCAAATAGCTTCTCAATTCTTCCAGTTCCTCCGCTCCTAGTGGATATAACCTCTTTGCTGGGATTGTCTTTCCTTTTTCTAGGTTAATCTCGTGGTCCACTCCTTTCTGGAAGGTGGTAACGTGGTTTTTTCTTTTTCTTCGAAGAGATCCAGGTATTGGTGATATACCTCTGGTATCATCTGTTCCATGGGTTCTTTCCCTTGGTACTTTTTGGCCATAATAGCCAGTTCGGTACTGACATTTATTGCCTTCAAATCGCATTGGCCGTCCTCCTGGTTCAACTTTAGAATGCCTGTGATCTCTCCTCTTCGGTCCAACTTCCCAAAGGCTTAGGCCGAGATCTCGCAGATCTCTATTCGTTTCCGGTCCATTTTTGTTTCTTCCCGGGTACCCTCTGATTCGTTTCTGTCCCGGGCTCTCTGGTGGTCCGTACTTCCGAATCCTTTCTCTTCTCGTTCAGTCTTTGCAAGTAATTCGTCTTCCTTGCATCTCCGTCGAGGTATCTTCCACATATCAGTTGTGCTACCCTGTCACCGGAGTTGCCTGTGTAGTCTTCGTCCCCGAGGTTCACCATTACTACCTTCAGTTCACCAGTATAATCCGCATCTATTACACGCGCGTTCGTTGTGAGCCTGTTGTTGACAGCCACCCCACTTCGTGGTGCAATGCGCCCATAAGTGCCCTATGGTAGTCCGATGGCTATTCCAGTTCGGATGACTTCTTGCCCTTTGGCTCGTATCGTTGCTCTTTCGCTAGCGTACAGGTCGTGTCCTTCCGCCCTCAGTGAGACTCTCGTATGCATCGATGCCTCTTTAGTCAATCTTTTGACTAGGATCTGTTTATCCGTTTTTGCCAGAACCGTTGAGAACTTCTTATCTAAGTTCTCCTCCAGGGCTTCCGCTTCTGGGACTGTAAAGACCCTCATTGCATCTTTTAAACACCAGGTCGTGCATCTCTCACTATCAAACGTGATGGTCTTCTTTCCCCAATCAATTGAGGGGCTATGTTCTCTCAACCATGGCATTCCAAGAACTGCTTCATGGTTTTGTAAATTTGCCACTTGGAAGGTAATCATTTCCCTATAGCTTCCGATGTCCATAGGTACTGTCGTCGTATGGGTTACTGAACCCATCGCGCTGAGTTTGCCGTCCGCCAGGTAAATCTCTAGTTGTTCTTTGGCCTTTGCCATAGGCATGCTGTACTTTTCGCATACCTCTTTATCAATAAAATCGTCAGTCGCTCCTGAGTCGATCATCCCGTTGATGCTGATACTCTTGTCTCTGCCATGTAGTCGCATTTTTACTATGATATGGTCATTTTCGTGTTCCAGTGATTCCGTGTTGTTTAGTGCCGCGTAGAAGTTTCGTATCTCGATGGGTGTCTTTTTCCCTTTGACCCTCAGACCATCGGTTACTGGGGACGGTCATCTTTTTCCTCTTCGTTCTTTTCGCTTTCGAGATCCATTTCGCGGATTGCGGTTCTTTGTTTCCATCGTGGGTTCTGAACCCTACTCACTGTCCTCGCCGGGTATTCTTTCTCGTCTTTCGGGTTGGTGCAGTTTCTCATCATGTGTCCTGGCATCGCACATGCAATACACAGATTGTTGTTTCTTCTCCTCCAATATTCGGTCTTTGATATGTTAAGAGCTTGTCTTTGGCTAGTCGCATCTAGGTCCATTGGATCTCCTTGGGACTGCTGTAGTCATTGGGTCTTGAAGGTGCTGTCATAGTTTTGGACCTTGTTGTATGTTTTGTTCTTTGACCTTCCTTGCATGTGTTTGATAACATCCAAGCTCTTTTCCTGATTAATGGCCAATACCGCGATTTCCTTAGTCGTCGTAAAGTCTTGAGCCCTCATGCCCCATGGGTTCTGAATTTCTTCGTATAAGCCCCTTAGGAAGGCCCTTCCCAAGGTTGCTTCGTCGTATTCTGCCTCTGTTGCCAATAGTTGTAACTCGTTCCAGAAATCAGTCACATTCCGGCTCCATTGCTTGATTTTCTAAATTTTATTTCTTGCCGTTTCCCTAGCATCCACGTCGCTGAATTGGATGCTTAGAGTGGTTTGAAATTCTGCCCAGTTATTCCATGTGGCTGGGGTCTTTCCTTCCACATATGGAGTAATCCATTTGCCTGCCGATTCCCTCAGTAGAGATTTGGCAAAGTCCACTTTTAATACGTCTTCATTTCCTCCCCATCCTAGTGCCGTGTAGTACATTGCAAGTTGGACTAGCCATGCTCGCAGTTTGGTACGGTCTCCGGTAAATGTATCTGGGGTTTTGATTTTTGGCCTTCGTACTGTCGGTTCCTGTCGATTTTCCTGAACCGTTATGATTAACTCTGGGAGTTGTTCTCTCGTGTGAGTTATCGTATCCGCTGGTCTCGCTACCCCTGACATTCTGTGTATTGGAGATGCTCCTGAGCTTACAGACCGTGATCTGATTCTTGCTTCCAGGGTTACCGAACTTGCGGGTCTTGCGGATCCTTCTCGCGATATCTCGCTTAAGGCTTGTCCAAGTTCTACTTGTAACCCAAGGAAAGTCTGTGGATCGTTGAAGTCTGGTACTTCTGTATCTGTAGGTGAATCCGTTTTGTATTCGTTAAGTGTCGCAAAAGACGCAACCAAATGTTACAAACCTATCCTAAGTCTGCCGGACAAGGCACACAATCTTCATTAATAGCAATAGGTAATGATACGTACCGCTTGTCTTACCGCTCTCAGGCCTCGTAGCCTTATGTCGCATAGGGAACACAGAGTCCTTTCACTCCTAGCCCGTGCGACTGCTCCTTAGCGATACGTTACTTGAATCACCTTTTGGTAGGTGATGTAAACGGATGGTCGTAATAAGAGTAGAGTATAGATTGAACTAATAGGTAAAATATAACATAGGAAGTAACTTAGGTGGTTGCGTGATGAGCTAGCATACTGTGTCTGTGACCCTCCTTATATAGGCGCTCTTCCCACAACCCTAACCCTGGTGACTTTACTATGAGTCACCTCTTTACTATGACTGCCGTGTGAGTCATAGTATAACAAACATCCTATGACTTACAATTTGAATCATAGTATACAATCCCCATAGTATCCAATTTCCCTAAAAGGTCATGTGTGCTAATCGCGTCACATGCGTTAAACCCCTGACTCATACTTGTAGTCAGGTGCGAAAGTCAAAACATCATATGACCTCACAATCGTGAGTCATGAAATCATAAACATAAATTCAATCAAACATTCATAATCATAAATGATCTCACAATTCGTGAGTCATGTGAAACATTCCATATTGCTAAGTCACGATTTGTGACAACCGGTAAAAGGTCACTATACATTGAAAATTAACAGAGAAATCCCACTCATAAAATTAGAAATGTAAGCATCAACCCTCAATTATTATCATGAAATATAAGCGAAAATATAATATACTCTAGTTGTAGTTATGTCCATAGTTTTCCTGAGTAAACTAGAAATATCCAAGCTGAGACATAAACAATATTACCATAGGAAATATACATATGAAACGAATTGAAGAATTTCAAAAGGCCAATCGCACCACCCCTTCCTTACAAGTTTCCCTCCTCTCCCCTCTCCTCCATCTCGGGTTCCACCCCCACTCCCTCAAAAAAGCCAATGGAGTGGTCAAGGACAAGCCAGGTAAACTATCCTAAGACACCCCAGCCTCCTTTAGGGTCATCGTCCTCCTTGTAACAATCTCACAGGTTTTGGTAAGAATTGTCACCTCCCACCTGGCGCTCGTTGCATAGGCCTGTGGGCTTCTCAGTCCCAACCAATGTGGCTCCCTTGCGGGCCTCTCCTCCTTCGACGCCGTCACCACCCTCACCCGTACAGTCCACACACTGCACCGCCCCGCTCTCCGCATCTCAACCCTCTTCCTTGATATCAAAGGGGGTTTTGACAATATTGATCCTAATTTTCTCTCCTCTGTACTCAGGAATAAAGGGGTCAACCATTACCTTATCTCCTGGGTCAGGTCCTTGCTTACTGGTCGCACCTGCCATCTTCTCTTTCAGGTCTCTGCAGGAATCTTTTCACCCGTTTCCGTTGGCACCTCTCAGGGGTCTCCTGTATCACCTTTGCTTTTTGTTATTTATGTTTCCTTCCTTCATTTCTCCCAATCCAGAGGCCTCATTCTCTATTATCTCGATGATTTTGCTTTGACTGTATCTTCATCTTCCTATCACCGTAATATTCAGCTGATGCAGGCAGCCTTTTCCAGGATCCAACGTCGCAGAGCAGCGCGTAAGGTTCCCTTTTCAGTTCCCAAGAGAGAGCTCATTCACTGGCACACCAAGAACCAGCGGGTCTCACCTTGCATCATCCCCATACACTTGGATAGGCAGGTCTTCCATCCCGCCAACTACCTCATGTAGCTGGGCTACTGGCTTACCCCAACCCTTTCCACATCAACTCATTTCTCCAAACGGCTGGCTCTCGCCCAGGGTGCCTTCACCACTGTTCGCAGGCTTTCCCCACCAGGGGCAGGCCTCTCCCCCCACCTGTGCCACCTCCAGGCTGTCTCCTTCCTCCTCCCCATCCTCACCTATGGGGCTGACCTCATTGTACCCTCGTGCGGAATGCTAAGGCAGATGGACCTCTTCAGTCACCAGATCCAGAGATGGGTTACCAATTGCTTTCGCTCCACCAGACTCTTAGTCCTTCTTCCTAGAGAGCTGCCTCCCTCCTATCACCCTCCCATGCGCCCACCGCCGTAGGCTTGCTGCTCTCAGACTAATATGTGCCCCTCCCACCATCATCCCAGCCGCAGGGTGGCTCCTACATGACTATCTCTCCCTCCTGAAGTCCCGCACTCCAGACTCATAGCGCCACCTTGCATGACGCCTCTAGCCTAACATAAATCCTTTCCTTTGGAAAACTGCTCCCCCCTGCCCTCCAGTCCGCACTCACCTCCCAGTGGACGCGATGACCCACCTAATCCTCCTCATTCTGGGATCCTTGTCCTGAGCCCGCTTACCACGTGCTGATCTCGCACATCTCTGTCCTCCCATCCCGCTATTACCTGCTATGCGCGCTGCCTACACTGGCATTAGGAGGCGGGCCCACCAGACCCTTATCACCGACTGGGGTAAGCCCTGCCCTCCCCCGACCTACCACCCCTACAGACCGTCACTGTCCCCACATCCTTTCATGGGCCTGGGAAAGTTCTTGGCTGGCCACATCCACCAAATCCATGCCCATAAGAGCTACCTGGCTCTTCATACCTCCTGAGTCTCCAATGGGGATACCGCCCTCTGTCCACAGTGCTGGGATTTCGACGAGGACTTCCAGCATGCTATGCTCTCCTGCACGGCCACTGCGGACGCACGCTGACGCCACCTCCAAGGCGTCTAGGGGATAGGCGTAGATGACCCCCTCTGGTGGTCTATCCCGCTACTCCTCAACCTGGTCGCCTATCTACAGGAGAAGTACATTGTCTTCCCTCCCGACATGCTGATATCCCCCCCCTCATCTACGCCTCCTTTGGTTGTACCCACCCTCCTATGTTACCCTGCCTGCCCCCTTTTTCGTCCCCAAGTTTTTAAAAACTTGTGGTCTTTCCATACCTGATGGCTTAGTTTCAGTATGTTTCTGGGGCTGGGTTTCCCTTACTTAAGTTTACTGTACGAGGTGTATGGACAGTGACCTGTCCTGTTGGAGCTTTATGTGCCGTTGGTTTTCTTTGTATTTGGTTTTTGGAAACAAGGCTCGGTTTATGCCATAGCTAGCACTGCACACAAGTTCTTGTACCTTGTAACGGAATCCTATTATGTTTCTACTATTACTACTGACTTGATGTTGGTTATTACTTATTTGGGTTTATACCTGATAAGCGCTACTATTTGGTTGTCCCTTCCTACAGGGTTATGACTTCCTAACTGGTTATTCTTTCCTTGTTTCGGTTATCACTACCCCTCCTTGCTTCAACCCATTTGGGTATCGCTATCCTCCTTCTATACCTACTGGATTTGTATAGTAGTAGCAATCTCTTGTTCCTTCCTGTTTGGATTCCATTACTTGTTTTTGTTAGCTCCATCCTGTGGCTTTTAACCCTCGGTTTTCGGAATATGGTTACCTTGGTATGCTGCCTCTGTTAGCATGTTTGTTGGACAGGTTGTTTGCGCTTTTGTTTAGTTTTTCTAGCTACAATCTTTTGTATTTAAAGAGCCTGCAATCCCTTAAGGATTCGGACTCTCAAGCCTCACAGGACTATCATCTTTAATACTACAAGTTGAACGGTCACTCTATTAGTTCCGTACCTTTTACCTTGTCTATTGAAGACCTATCCATCGACGCTTCTCCCCCTATCCTAATAGTATCCTCAGGGTCCCTTTGGGATTCTCGAGATACTTGGGAGTAGGTTACATTTTTTGACCTAGACTCAAGTATACCATTGATCTTCGGCAGTGGACTGATCACCCTTCGCCCACCTTGACCCTGCAGTACTAGTACACCTCCCTGTTCCAAGAAGGCCTTGAGCGGACTCCTGGGGAGACCAGCTCACCCTAGCTAGCAACCAT
>QFET01006659.1:0-20533 GCA_003316355.1 Tuber calosporum | reverse complement strand
GTTTATATCACCGACCGAAAGGTGATTCGTGAAACGTATCGCTAAGGAGCAGTCGCACGGGCTAGGAGTGGAAGGACTCTGCATTCCCTAGGCGACATAAGGCTACGAGACCTGAAGAGAGGTAAGACGAGCGGTACGTATCGTTACCTGTTGCAGTTAAAGGAGATAGTGTGCCTTGTCCGGCAGACTAAGGATAGGTTTGTAACAGAACTGAGTAACTTGTGAAGTATATATAAAAGAATATGTATATCTATGCTAACAATGTCTTAATATTTTGAAACCTTCGGAAATATGTTTATTAGGCATTTGTACAATATGTACTACACGATTTGCAATCTGTATCATTATTTTATCAACTTCCACCTCTGTAGCTACAGTACAGTATTGCTAATAGCCACATTTTAAACTTGAAGATAGTAGTTCTAACTTCTGAAACCACTGATCTTATTGGAGGTTTTGTGCAGAAACTGAGATATGAAAATATCATTTTAATTGTTTAAAGTGGAATTGTGTCATATACTATGAAATCCTATTTCTATTTCAGCTAACAAATAACTATTTACAAAAAAAGAAAAAAACAAAAAAAGGGTTAACAGTAGAATTTATAAAGAAAATATAGGATAAGTACTTGTGAAGAAGAGTAAGTCTAGCATTTCTCCCATAATCTGAGACTGAACTTGATCGATGAATACTTATATAAATAATAAGAGTGACCAAAATTATTACTTTTGCCTCCTTTAGAGTATACCATTTCTTAGCACCCTCTCTGCTTGCACCCTGTTCATTTGCATAATAGTTTATATTCAGAGCAAGGGTTTTAAAAGTCTTTGTATTGAAAAACAAGACAAAAAGTTGAGGGAACAATGGGGTTAAGGATTTGGATCATTGATAGGATGATATTGGTTAGAAAACCTTACTGGTGAATGTATAATCTGTTAATGGTGGGGTTTAAATACTCATAAGAAGGAAAATAGGGACTGGAAGAAGGTTTTAGTCTTGTTGAAGGTCTTGCCGCTCAGGATTTGGGCTTCCTCATTGTCAGCAATGTCTTCGTTTTCAAGAATATCCGCAACCTGTCATTCACCTACTTTACGGCCTCTTCCCTCAAACCCCATTTCACCCTTACTGCCATCGTTTCCATTGTCCATATTTCTGTGAATGTTGGTTACTTCTTACCTTACTTCTATTGTCCCAACACACAAAAAACTTCCTTAATCATTCACTCCCTACTTTCAGATCTGAATCGAAGCCAGGGAAAAAAGGTGGAAATTCACATACAAAGTGCTCTGCTTCGGCTCGGCCACTTAGGTGCAATATTCTCTTTTACATGGTGGGGAGATATAAATTATATCATAATCGCAACTATTCTTGCTCTCAACTTTATCCAGTTACCGTTATGCTTATCATCTTCACACTCCCCTAACCCGCCCTTAGTGCCAGTGCTTGCAAACAGTTGAAGGGATCACCAGGATCCGATCTCACAGGCGGCTAGCGCCAAGACAATTCTCTATATCCGGGTTCACTGTCAATTGGCGAGTACAACCTGAGAAACCCGGTGGGATCTTTCATTTAGAAAACTATATTTTTTTTCTAGCGCGCCGAACGGGGCCTAATCAGAGCTTTCCCGATCTACCATACAATTTGAAATAATAGTCTGCTGCACATGGAGCCCTATCATACTAAATCCCCAAATTACATTTCCATGGAATCGTACTTTGACAGTTTGAAAGATTGCTAAACCTCAAAAGATAGGATGACAAACACCACCACCGCCACTACATAACATCCCGCCCTCGAACTTATTACAGCCACCTCGTCAACGATATCTTTGAAGTCTGTAACTGACGTGTGGGAGCGTTCTAGATATCAGCCCAAGATCAGTGCGAATTTGGTGGTCTACAACACCAACTAGACAATCTACATACCACATGTTCAGGCTGCGCGGCAAGATGGGCCGGAAGCTCTCTGGACAGTGCCACCTAGTTGCTGAATCCCGGAGGATGCATTGTTGGTAATAGAAATTGCAGCTGCCGTGGGTTGTGCCGGGTCAGGTTGCCTCCTCCCAGCGTTTTCAGTCTGGCGTGGACCTTCTTGGCAGTGCTCGCTGGGATTTGAGGGCTTGAAACAACAAATGAACTTGAAGTTTTCGCAGGAAATAATTTTCAAAACGAATGGCGGCATTTTGTTTCTGTTGGGATAGCGATGGTATTGAAAGCGTTTGTTTGAGAATTTGAATGAGAATGAGGTGGGTGGGAAGCTGAGAGAGCTATGAGCAAGTGAGCAGTCTCTCCCATCTATCTATAGAGGGTGAGGGGGAGCAGAGGTTATATAGTTGTCGGCAAGAGTATCGATGAACTCACAGGCCACCACCAGCCCAGCACTGTTTTTAAACCTATGGGGGAGTGCGTTGGCCAAAGGCCTTCTGTTGCCCCAGCACTCGGTAAGGTGGGCCCAAGATCAAGTATTATCCCCTTAACCAATTCGCCTCCGTGCAAATAAACAGAGGATATAACAAAAAAAAAAAAACCAAGCAATTCCCCTCCGAGGCCTACCCGCATTTGGGAATTTAACCAACTTGCCAACGAGGGACCAAAAGAAAACATATTGCACAACCTCGATGCCAAAACCCGCTGACCCCCCCCATTTTACATCAGAAATTGTCACTTTCACCTTGTAAAACCTTAGCCTTACTTAGCTGCAAAAAATATAAAAATATCCCAAACCCTCTAGAGCCACCTACATAATATTCTCATGTATATGTGACAAACTCCTCCAGCCTATGCCCATGGTGAAATACCAGAAATGATGACAGAGGTCAAAAGATGCAGGTCTTATATCAGTCTCCCATCTGGTTCAAGACGTCTACACAGAGTCCCTAGCATGAGCGGAGCGAACACACGAGGGATCCTGGGAGCGGGATTCATTGTGGGCGCTCGAATGTGCAAAGACAATCCGCCATAGAGAAGTCTGTTTCTAGGATCCCCCCTGTGTTCGCTCCATTCATCATGGGGCCTTGTACTACACTGTGCACCAAATATTTGGTAATGGGGACGCCTTGGCATTTAGCCACATTTACAGAAAATATACTTGAGTTCAATTCGCTTGCAATTCATAACTATTTTTGAAATTCTCAAACCGCATTGTAAAATTTAGAGAAATAATTATGATATTACTTGGATTATAATAATAATAATATTATTATATATATAATATATATATATATATATATTTTTAAAAAAGTAAAAAATATAAAATGACTATAATATTTGATTATGATTATTCTCTAAAATGCACTATCATTTCTGTGAATTTATTCTGCGGCTCAACATTTATTATAAAAACCATGATCTGAAGAGGGATTGAACACAGTAGCATGATTCTCTATGCCAAGGTGTCCCCCATTACAAACTATTCGGTACGATACACAGTATAGACGTCTCGAACCATATTAAAATCAATGCATCATTTTACTTGATTTTTCCCTCTTTTATTCTGTTCAACAAGTAAGCAGAGATTCTCTAGCTACAAATTAAAGACTCCCACTCTCAGATTCACCTACTATTACCGGGATCCCGACAGGAGAGCTCAAACGTGCAGGTGTACAGTACATATTGTTGCACTTGATTCTTACCCAACTTGCGCCAAGCCTCGCTGAGCCCACACACAGTCAACGTCCTATGGTATATCACCCATTGGACGAGTTGTAACAGTACGCATTCAGCTGACGCTCAATGAGGAGATCAAGGAGATTTTTCTTTTTTCTCCAAAATCAGGGAAATCAATGACACCGGTACACCCACAAGAACAACCCTTTGCATGCGTTTCTTAACTCCCCCTAACCGTATCTGAATCCATCATAGAATGGGGAAGGTTGTAATTGGACCGGGTAACTAACAACTGAAATGACAACGTCCCTCGCCCACCCCACTACGGAATTAGCACTTGCACGATAACTCACTATCCTTTATCAGTAGCATGAGTAATACATACCTCCAGGAAAGCTTGAATATCTAATAGCGGATTCCACCAGAATAATAGAGCCTAGAATAGTGTGTAGCAGACAATCCGACAAGCAGTAAACAGATATGGTTCCTGCCATTCAAAACCTGCACGATGGTGAAGAGAATATGTAACATGTGGCTATGCATACTCGAAGGCCAAGAGGTGGCTTGCGTTTAAGTGTGGGGGAGGGGGGTTTTAAGGGTCATATGGTGTTAACAAATTATAACGGTGGTAATATATATTGGGAAACAGGCAAAGGTATGATATATTATACATTATATGAAATTATAATTGAGAAAACTAAAGCAGAAGATGAAGATATTTAGAGATTCCAACCACTTTTGTTATCTATTATTCTAGTTCAACTGTATCGATAACCAACCTAGGATTTTGGCACTTATGTTTAACTGATGCTTGAAAATCCAGGATGCCAAATAAGATTCCTTGACAATAGGTATTCAGGGTAGATGCGGCCTTTTGGATGAATATCCGGATAAGCTGGCCAGGGAGAAACTATATAGCTTGTGGAAAAAAATGCCTCTAATAGCCAGTTCCCTTCCTGTTTCATTTTGCTCATAGTTTATCAGCAAAAAAATTACTTTGGGTTTTGCACTTCCTGTGCGTCTGATGCTCTAGAAGATATAATCGTTAACTTAAAATTGGGATGGGTGACCTGAGTTGCGTTCAAACACGGCAGACATCCTCCGGTGGACACTCCCTGTGAATATTTACCATACCAGGCGGACATTGGCCTAGTTACCCCAGATGCTGGCTGACCCTTGTGTCCATATGCTGACACATTTTCACTCACCAATCTCTACTTCCAGAGCCGCTCTCTTTATCTATCTCCTGTCTATTATTCTCCTGCAATAGCTTGTTTCGTCGGCAGTTCGTCTGCAATACGCCTTTTAGTCTATTTTGGTTTCTTGACATCACTGACCCTCCATGTGATTACCCAGTAGTACCACCTATGATTATCCCTATCTTTTGATCACACTTCGTATTTTTTTGCATCTGCAGGACCTCTTTACTCTACCACTGGTTCTCATATACACCTAGTCTACATTCACCTAGTACTCATTCACAAATCTAGATGTCTTCTCACATGTTACCCAATCTCTCTGACGTCACTTTAGTACTCCGCCAATTTTGAATATTTTCCTATCTGACTTTTCATTCTGAGAATCCGCTAGACGTATTTATAATGTCTCACCTAATATCATGTTTTGTCCGTTTCTATCCACAATATGCATGCACTATATTCATTCTTCTCAATATCTTCAATAACATGTAACCTCTACCTAACTCCATCTGCCAGCCTACATCAAAGCTGACTTTCTCAGGTATATTTGTGACCTGTATGATCCCATATTATTTTCATTTAAGATACACAATAATATACTAACTAACATTACTATTCATTTTCACCCATATTATTTGGAGCAGTTTGCTGTTGCTCCTGTCTGTAATCTTCTTCTACGCTGAACAAACTTGGGTCAATTAAGCCTACCAGCAGATCTTGCACTTCCTCCCATTGTGGATCAGGCTCACTACATTCTTTTGGAATAGTGCGTGTGCGGCTGACACTAATAGATTGTTCTCCACTCTGCTCCAGACAGATTGCAAACTCTCAGCGCAAAGGAATAAGATTGTCTGAATATCTGTTACAAACCTATCCCTAGTCTGCCGGACAAGGCACACTATCTTCTACCACTGCAAGAGGTAACGATACGTACCACTGGTCTTACCGCTTGTCAGGTCTCATAACCTTACGCCGCCGTGGGAACGCTTAGTCCTCACACTCCTAGCCCTTGCGACTGCTCCTTAGCGATATGTTCCATGAATCACCTTTCGGTCAGTTATATAAACGGATGGTCATAATAATAATAAAGGATAGATTGAACTAATTGGTAAAATATAACATAGGAAGTAACTTAGGTGGCTGCGTGAAGAGATAGCTATCTGTATCTTCTTTTGGTTATTTTTTTTTTTTTTTTTTTTTTTTTTTTATATCATATATTTGTTGTTAAGGTACAAGAACTTGCATGCAGCGCTAGCTATGGCATAAACAAAACCTTAATTCTAAAAACCAAAAACTAAAGAAACCAACGGCCCATAGAGCTCCAACGGGACAGGTAACTGTCCATACACCTCGTACAGTAAACTCAAGAATGGAAAAACAAGCCAAGGAAACATACAGAAACCAAGCCATCAGGTGAGGAAAAACCACAAATTATCAAAAATTTGGGGACGAAAAGAGAGTGTGGGCAGGGGACCCTATGGGGGTTGGGGCAACCAAAGGAGGTAGGAATGAGGGGGGGGGTAGCAACATGTCCGGAGGGAAGCCGACCTGCGTCTCTTGTAAATAGGCGACCAGGTTGAGGAGGAGTGGTATAGAAGACCAGATGGAGTCGTCCGCGCCTATCCCCACGACACCTTGGAGGTGGCATCTGCAGGCATCAGCGGTGGCCGTGCAGGAGAGTGTGGCATGCTGGAAGTCTTCGCCGAAATCCCATCATCGTGGACAAGAGGGTGGACTCCCCTTCGGAGGCCCAGAAGTTATGAAGGGCTAGGGAGCTCTTGTGGGCACGCATTTGGTGAATGCGGCCCACCATGAACTTGCCGAGGCCCATGAAAGGGTGGGGGGACAGTGACGGTTTGTAGGGGTAGTAGTGGGGGGGAGGCCAGGCCTCTCCCCAGTCGTTGATGAGGATCTGGTGCGCCCGCCTCCTAAGGCCAGTATAGGCTGTGCGTATTGCAGGGAGTGGGGGAAGAGGAGGACAGAGAGGTGCAAGATCTGCACGTGGCAAGGGGGCGAAAGACAATGATCCCAGAATGGGGAGGATGAGGTGGGCCATAGTATCCACTGGGAGGTGGGTACGGACTGGCGGAGAGCGAGGGGCAATTTTCCAGTGTAGAGGATTGACATTGGGTTGGAGCCGCCATGTGAGGTGGCACCACGAGTCAGGAGCGCGAGACTGCAGGAGGGAGGGGAAGTACAGGGGGAGCCGCCCTGCGGCTGGGTTGATAGTGGGTGGGGCACATGCCAGTCTGAGCGCAGCAAGCCTACGGCGATGGGCGCATTGGAGGCCAATAGGAGGGAGGCTGCTCTCAAGAGAGAGGATAGAGAGTCTGATAGAGCGGAAGCAATTGGTAACCCATCTCTGGATCTGGTGCCAGAAGATGTCCATGTGCCATAGCATTCCGCAGGAGGGTATGAAGAGGTCAGCCCCATAGGTGAGGATAGGGAGGAGGAGGGAGACAGCGAGGCAGTGGTAGAGGTGGGGGGAGAGGCCTGCCCCCGGTGGGCAAAGCCTGTGGACAGTGGAGAAGGCACCTTGAGCGACGGCAAGTTGTTTGGAGAAGTGAGTTGATGAGCAGAGGGATGGCGTGAGCCAGTAACCCAGCCACCTGAGGGAGCTGGCGGGATGGAAGACCTGCCCATCCAAGTGTATGGGGATAATACAAGGGGAGCCACACTGGTTCTTGGTGCGCCAGTGAATGAGCTCCGTTTTGGGGACTGAGAAGGGGACATTGGGCGCTGCTCCGCGACGATTGATCCTGGAAAAGGCTGCTTGAAGCAGCTGAACATTGCGGTGATAGGAAGGAGATGATACAGTCAATGCAAAGTCATCAACATAGGAAAGTATAAGGCCCGTGGGAAGGGAAAAATAAAGGGAAGAAATATAAATAACAAAAAGCAAAGGAGATACAGGAGACCCCTGAGGGGTGCCAACCGAAAGGGAAGAAAAAATTCCTGGTGAGCCCAGGAAGAGAAGACGACAGGTGCGGCCAGTGAGGAAGGACCGGACCCAGGAGATAAGGTAGTGGTTGACCCCGTGTTTCCTGAGTACAGAGGAGAGAAAGTCGGGATCCACGTTGTCAAAACCCCCTTTGATGTCGAGGAAGAGGGTGGAGACGCGTAGGGCTGGACGGTGGAGGGTGAGTACTATATGGGCAAGGGTGATTACGGCGTCAAAGGAGAAAAGGCCCGCAAGGGAGCCACATTGGTTAGGACCTAGGAGACCACAGGCACTTGCGACGAGGGCAAGGCGGGAGGCGACAATTCTCTCAGAACCTTGGAGATTGTCTTGAGAAGGACGATGACCCTAAAGGAGGCCGGACTATCGTAGGACGGCTTTCCTGGCTTGTCCAGGACTACTCCGTTGGCCTTTTTAAGGGAGGGAGGGTGGAACGCATGCAGGAGCAGAGGGGAGAGGTGGGCGACTAATAAGGAAGGGGTGGTGCGGTGGACCACTTTCCATACCCCATAGGGGACGGTATCAGGACCCAGCGCAGAGCATGAGGAGGAACTAGCTATCTCTGTCCGTGACCCTCCTTATATAGGCGCTCTTCCCGCAACCCTAACCCTGGTTACTTTTACTGTAAATCACCTCCTTACTATAACTGCTGTGTGAGTCATAGTATAACAAACATCCTATGACTCATAACTTGAGTCATAGTATACAATCTCCATAGTATCCAATTCTATAAAGGGTCATGTGCACTAATCACGTCACATGTGTGAAACCCCTGACTCATACTTGTAGTCAGGTGTGAAACTCAAAACTTCATATGACCTCACAATCGTGAGTCATAGAAACATAAATCAAACCAACAAAGTATTTTAATCATAAATGATTCCACAAATTGTGATTCATGTAAAATATTCCATACTGCTAAGTCACGATTTGTGAGAATATCCCTCTACCCAGTCTACACGTGTTCTCTAATGCTTCGCTATTCTATCCTCCAATTGGCTGGTTATCCAATGCATTATGCAAGTCTGAAAAAGCTATGGTGTATTAGCCAAAGTTTGTAGCTGGTGTCCCAGCAGCCCTCTTATTCCGTTAGCCTAATAATTTCTTCCCTTGAGTGGATATTTTTTATTTTTTACCTTGTGAACACAAGTACGTGAAATTGACATTATTTACAAATATTCCAGTCTGCTAGTACGGCAAAGGATGACACAACATGGTCGCAGTTAGACAAGGGAATGGACCCTTGATCTTCCCTAAGAATTTGTCATCTATCTTTCCTCCTTTTTTATTTTTTTTTACCTCAATAAAATTGTGCATATAAAACACCATTAATCTGTATGGTGAGGAACCTAAGAGAAAGGGCCTTGTGACATTGTTAGACCAATCTAATGACTCTGCGGACTGGAATAATCTCTTGGAAGGGCAGCAAGCATACATCATACCCGTTTGGTGGGTAATCAAAGTTGCTTTTCTTGAGTAAATCCTCTACCCTTTGTTCAAAGGCTATAGCATTCTCAAGATCAAAGCTTATAAAGTTCTGTTACAGATATCTTAGGAGAATGCAGACACTGGAATTGGCATGTATTGGGCTTTACTTGGATATGCGAAATTAGTAGCAAGCAGCCACTATATTCAGTTATCTCAATTGAAGAAAACTTACCTGCACATTAGAGGGTGTTGCAGAATCTGCAAAGCTGCGAAACCCTAGTTCCTGTCGGGTATCGTTCTAACATATGCTGAACATTTCAGTCAAGTCAAAGAGTCCAGAAACAGATCTGTAAAGAATGTCCAGTCCCACATTAACTCACAAGCTTTGATCTGAATAGTAAGCTTAATCTAGATAGCAGTATTCATTGGCTGCTAGTTAGTACTGGGACTGCTTGGTTAATGCCTGGGGACCCCAGCCGTGAATAACTTGTTGTTAGTGTTACATAGAGATTTAGTCCGGAGGCCGATGTGGAGGTCGGCATAGATAAATAATAACGTATTTGGAGGTGCTATGGATCAACACCTAGCTATGCATCACCTATTTTAATATTGAATCAGCAACAAAAATTATGATACTACCATCCTTAAAGCCTTCATAAACCTATAATTTTACTAGATATATCTTTGTCTTATAGCAGAAAATACTTTGTATTTTTCTTTATTAAAACTTGTTTAGTGCTGGTATAAAGACAAATAATTATGAATTTGAAACATGAAGCTTTAAAGTTGAATATATCGGTTATCGCTTGTAATACAGTTAATTTAGGAACTAGAAAAGGGACTTAAGCAGGTAGGGAATTACCTCTAGCAATAAGTTAGCTTGATATTTTACTACACAAAGTCAGCAATTGAATTTTAAATGGTGAAATTTTGACTTACTTCATCCTCCTCCAAATAGTGATAACTATCTCGACTCCAAGCATCATCCGAACGCACCAACTCCTCCTCCCCACTCTCTATAACATCAACCACTACCGGTTTGCGTCTTGATTTTGGCTTTCGCTGTACTGCTACTTTTGCTTGCTTGCTAGCTCGTCTTTTAAGAACAGCTGCAAGCTTCTTAGCATAAAGTGCTTCATGCTTAAGGTAAAGATGAGCCAGTGGCTTGGATCCAAGGATCAGTCCGCCCCTAAGCTGACGGTGGTCAGGCTTCGCATTCTTAGTCGTAGCCTGCTGTTGACGTAAGAGCTCCTGGTTGATGCTGAGTTCTGCCTCTGTCTCATGATGGAGAGACAGCAAGTCCTCAAAATATTGCTTAACTTCGATAGTAGCACCAGATTCCTCTTCTTCCTTAACCTTTTGTACTAACTCATCCACTCTTGATGAGTGACCACTCCTTTGGTCTAGCACATGAAGTCCTAGCCTACAGCTTGCGAGACTTGGCTTCTCTGCCATCTTGTTTTGTAGAGAAGGATCGGTCAAGATACGATTCGGATTAAACGGTATGAGCCCCGTAGTATGCCAGGAAGATAGAATATTAGTCTTGGTAAAGGCTTTGAGGCGAGCTTTCTGCAGCATAGGATAGAAGTCGCCTTTATGCAACTTCGAATAGGGACTACGAGCTCGCATCTTGACCTCTACCTCTTGCTTATAATAAGTACTCAGAGGAGAAAACAAGCCTACATCTAAAGGTTGAAGGATATGGGTAGAGTGAGGAGGTAGACAGAGAAGGTGAATATTGTTGTGAAGAGCAAACTCAATGAACTGGAAGTTCTCACAATAGGAATTGTGCCCATCAAGGATCAAGATTCGATGTTGTTGAATTCCCTTCGCTGGCCTTGTCTTAGGTTCAAAGATTTGAACTAACCACTCATAGGTGATTTGATAGATGGTATAACCAGTTGGTGAGTGTGCGAAAAAGGCTTCCTCCTTCTCCTCGAATTCAATCTCACTATGGTGTCCCATAAGGTGTGATCTCGCAGGATATATAATAAGTGGTGGTAAGGCAATACCACTTCCGGAGATAGCCTCGATATCCGTAACCCAACTTCGATTGCCATTTTGAATAAGGTTTGGATTTCGCCACGATGCTCTGCAAATTACTTGACTACAAGTACCACGTCCAAGAGCGAATCCATTCTCGTCAGAATTCCAGGTATCTTCTGCCTTAACATGAAACTTGTACCGGATGTTGTAAAACCGATTTAAGTGGTGTTCAAAGGATGGAAGATCTGTAGCTAAGGCTCTTTGCTTGTCAAGCACTTTGCCAACCTTGGATTGTATAGTTGGGTGCCTTAGTAAGAATCTGTGGAGCCAGTTTTCTCCTACTTGATCTTTCTTTCCTTGGTCCTTTAAAATGCAACGTACCATTTGGAAAACGTGATTACGGCCTGTGGGGATACCATAGGCATCCCATTTCTCAATCCACTTTACCCGAGCATTCTCAGCATCATTGTTGAGCAATTGTTGAGTGGGATGTGAGTGAATAGCAGGTACTGTGTGTTGATTATACTGGTTGTTCAGAGTTGTATAAGGAACTTCATATTCCAGACTTGCTTTGCGAATTGAAAGTCCCGGAGTCAATCTTAGTGCCTCACAAGCATTGGATATTTTCTCCTCCTGATTGGCTTTCTGGGGAGGCATTGTAGAATCGAAACGATCTGAGGGTAGCGAAGTTTTAGTGGTAGGTAATTGTGCATCCAGTGAGGTAGGTGAGATGATGAAAGTACTGAAAGCAAAAATTATAGCTTGACTTATACAAGTCATATCTCCTTCCTACAACTTGGAAAATAGTATTTTATATTCTCCTGCATACCACTATGCTAAAAGCTAGTCTATAAAAATAGTCACTCTATCATAGTTACCTAAATTGGCTACTTTTACTAAACATTTACCAAATTGAATTATAAGGTTAAAACACTCAAATTTGCAATTATTATTACTTTTGTAAGATTCTATAATGGTATAAACTATATCACTAAAAGATGAACCAAATAGGAAAAATAGTGGTTGAATTATGAATGTTTTTATTTGAATGTGAGAAAAAAAGTAGGTGATCCATAGCTAGGTGTTGATCCATAGCACCACCAAATACGTTATTGGGTAACTGGGAACAGTCATAGTGCTTTCCATCTGTGAAAACCACTACTAGTAATCTTTTCCGATCCCAGAGTCTGGGTAACTGTTATCGCCATCATCGATCGTTGAGATTCAAAATCTTGCCCACTTATTGGCCTCTGTGCCACATTGCCTACTCCCAGGTTGTAACGGAATCCTACTCTGTTTCTACTATTACTACACTCTGGATGTTGGTTATTGCTTATTTGGGTTTATACCTGATAAGCGCTACTATTTGGTTGTCCCTTCCTACTTGGTTATAACTTCCTAACTAGTTATTCTTTTCTTGTTTTGCTTATCATTACTTCCTCCTTGCTTCTGCCTATTTGGGTATCACTATCCTCCTGCTAAAAATACTAGATTTGTATGGTATGAGTGATTACTTCTCCCAACTTTTTTGGATTCCCTTACTTGTTTTTTTAGCTCCATCCTGTCGCTTTTAACCCTTTGTTTTCAGAATATAGTTACCTTGTTATGCTTCCTCTGTTAGCATGTTTGTTGGATAGGATATTTGCGCTTTTGTTCAATTTTCCTAGCTAGAATATTTTGTATTTAAATAGCTTGCAATCCCTTAAGCATTCAAAATCTCAAGTCTAACAGGACTATTATCTTTTATACTACAAGTTGAACAGTTACTCTATTAGTTCCATACCTTTTACCTTATCTATTGAAGAGATATACATGAACGCTTCTTCCCCTATCCTAATAGTATCTTTTGACTCCCTTTGGGATTCTCGAGATACTTAGGAGTAGGTTACTTTTTTTGACCTCAACTTAAGTATACCTTTGATCTTCTGCAGAAGACTGATCACCCTTCGCCTACCTTGACCCTGCAGTCCTAGTAGACCTTCCTGTTACTAAGAAGGACTTGAGCGGACTCCTGGCGAGACCAGGTCACACTAGCTAGGAACCATTTTGCTACCTGGAGATACCAGAAGGCACTTCACTAGAGGATCAATAGCATCCTCCCAAGGACCCCAAAGTCAAGCGCTAGTACACACTCCTCTACTTCCATCTGAGGATTCAGAACTCTCTCTAGTAGATAGTAGCAGCAGAGAAGAAGAAGGGAAAGACCAAGCCAACACCAAGACCAAGACCAAGCCCAAGTCCAAGAACAATTGTAAGAACAGCTCTACGAAGAAGTCCAATCCAAGGAAGAACTAACCTCAGATTCAGAATCAGATTCTGGTCCAGAGGACGCGCCACAAGCAGCAATCCCAGATTCGCCACCTAGACCACCTAGTCTGCTAAGAGAACCAAGAGAATCAAGCACTGCACCTGACTATTTACCAAGTCTGGTAAGACTGCCTAGTCCACCAAGTCTATCAAACAATCAAGGCTCTGCATCCATCGCCATATCTGTCCCTCCAGAGGGAAATAATCTTCCTAAATAGCTAGCATTATTTACATTCACAGGAGAAGGATAAGATCGGGACCCATTGAGAATCAACTCATAGTTCAACTAGTCCATCAATACATCGCCAGCTTTATCATAACTGATGATGCCCCTAAAGCCCTGCAATACTATGGCGCCTATTACTGAGAGAAAGCCCTCGATATATTCAACTAATATGAAGCATCCCAATGAGACTTCACATTTGCTGGACTAAAACATAAATCCAAGGCCTACTTCCTTCCCTCCACATCTACAGATACCATCTATGAACAGTGACTACAAGTCAAGTAAACTACCGGTAGAAAAACAGCATAGATTACTGATACTGTGATCAGAATTGAAACCTTGAGAGCCAGTCTTCCCCTACAAATAATTTGGGACTATTTAGCGAAGCAGAGACTACAATATGCTATGGATATCAAGTTAAAGTGAGAAGTGAAGCCACATATCACTTCAGATACCTCCTTATACCACCTAGTGGAGATATAAGAAAAGCAAAACGCAATTGCCCACTCTACAGGACTCTATGGAAATCAAAATCGGCAAGGAAATGCCACCTCTAATGCAGTTTCCCAACCAGCACCCAAGCACCCCTAGAACAATACCCAGCGAAATCAACTAATATTCACTAACAAGACCTTTTAGAATCTAAGAGTATCACAGGCTGAGAAGGATCAGTGCAGGAGAGACAATGATTGTTACTATTGGGGAAAATATAGACACTACTCTGAAAACTGCTTTGAGAAAAAGAAGCATTGAAGCACTCAGCAGCGAGGAAATGTAAGCCATGGCAGATCCAAGAGCCCTCAGAACGTCCAGAGAATATACTATACCCATGAAGAAAATCTCTATACAAAGGCATCAGTCACACTTACCACCATACAGGACCTAGTAGAACTCAATTCTAAGCCCACGAAGCATATATCACAGTCACTGGCCACCAAGCAAAGGCACTATTGGATACAGGAACTACAGGAGATAGCTAGATATTCAGAAAGCTTGTCACTACCTACTAAATCTCTGCTAGAGATCTCACAACTCTAATCAACTTCAAGATAGCAGTTAAAGGTTCATGCTCAGTAATCAACTATATGGCAAAGCCTGTCATACTGATTGATAAGGAGAGCAGTGATATACCCGAAGCCCTAGTATGTTTTCTGGACAACTAAGAGATCTTCCTAGGAATGCCTAACCTTAGTGCAAACCATGCTGTAATAGATTGTGGAAAATCTATTATCACATTCCCTGACAAAAGAATCACCTTAAGCTGCAAGATAGTAACACGCACAATTTTCTGCCATGAATGAAGTATATGCTACTGACATCATTTCTGAGTTTCCTACAGTATTTCCAGGCAAGAAAACAGTGGTATTACTACCCTTGAGAGATATTAACGACCTCATCCAGCTGAGAGTCACAATTTCGGAAAATAAACTGAGATTCCTGACATTCCCTGACAAGATCATGCAAGCATACAGAGCATTAATTGAGGACTGAAAATCAAAGGGAATCAGTTACCCTAGTAAGGCACACAACCTAGTCAACATATTCCCAAAGTTGAAACCCAATAGCAAATTCAGACTGCTTCCAGACCTTGTACTAAGAAACGATATTACTATCAAGAACCATGGAGCGATTCCAAATCAAGTCATGATACTCAAATCTGTTGCCAAAGCAAAGTTCAGATCCACAATAGACCATGCAAATTGGTTCTTCAAAATTCGAGTTCCCCCTGGTGATGAGAAATAGAATACCATCAAGACGCCTTTTGGATTCTCTGCATGTAGAGTAATGCTGCAAGGAGATGCCAACACACCTGCTACAGCTATGAGAGTTATAGAGTTTGTCCTATATGGATTCATTGGAAAGTTTGTTAGGGCATACACGGATGACATTACCATCTACTCAGAAACAGATAAGGACTATATTTTGAACACCAGATCAGTCTTAACCAGACTGAAGCAGCACCATATTCAAGCATCACTAGTCAAGTACAAATTCTTCGCAACTAAACTCTCACACTTAGGACATGTTATAGATAAGAGAGGAATTAATGCAAACCCTGAAAAGGTTCAACCCATCTATAAAACATGCGCTTGTCTGTGTAAACGGTTATACAATAGATCCTAAGTGGTAGCCTGCTATTACTTTGGTGTATAAGGGAGACGTGCTGAGAGGCGAAGACAACCATAGTACAATTAGATGGTTTATCGACTGAAGGGGTATAATAGGATCTGTGTTCAACCAACTGTATTCACTGTATAGGGAATTTGTCTGAAGTCGGATGTCCCCTGCTAGCCAGGAGACCAGTCATAAATACATGAATTCTTTCCTGCAAGAGATAAGGCTCTGGAAGGTGGCAGCCACTATGATTACTGGTAAGTATATAGCTACTGGAAGCCTGTAGCCCTGCCGGAGTCCTAGAAAGCCTAGGGCTTTCCCACAATACTGCCACTTTCCTACCGCTGGGATATATGACTTGTTCCTTCCCTTATAACTCCTAGGGCACAATCCTGCTGATCCTCTAAAGCATACAGTAATCCGAGTGCCGGAATCTAGAGATTACAGTAGGGAAATCAAATATAAAAGTAATCAGATCGGATGAATGTAATCTGACAAAGGAAAGGCTAACAAGATGGTAATATAGGTACCAGAACATGTACACATATTACATTCGCCAAATCTATACAAAAATTATCTTCTGCTAAGGCCATAGGCCTCATCGCTGCTCTCCCATGGCCAAAGCATACAATCATCATCATTGTTGAAGTAGCTATGATCTAAGCCTGCAGAATAGTATTCGTTATAGTTATAGAGCTGCCAGATATTGTAGGGTACTATAGTTCTAAGGCAATAGATTGTAGGGACTTCAATAGGCTCCCAAGAGGTCCTCACATAGAGGGAGGTAATCTTAGGCATCAGGTCTGTGTTGTGGTTTTCTTTCTAATATTCCGCTATGATTTCCATTGAGTTTTCCAGCGTCTTGATAGGTTCCCCTGAGTCATTTGTCCTTTCATATCCTTTGCAATGTAACAGGAATTCGACTCTGTGGTTGTGTAGGTGATAATCCAGTATCTCCTCTGCTTCCAATCCTTCAGCATTATTGATGAGTATAGGGACCGGCCTATCCATCCTCCTCGATGCATATCTATTGGGATCGTTCTCATGGTATTCCTTTAGGCATGAGATGTACAAGTATGGCTTCTAGTTCTCTAATCTCTTAGGCAATTCTAGCTTGTAACTTTCGCTACTAGAGTCATACTCTAGGACGTTATAGGGTTCAAACCAGTGAGTCTCCAGGTTATTATATCGTCTAGGAGTGGAGGTGTAAGGCCGTCTAGTAACAAGAACTCTAGTGCTAATATTGAATAATCTTCGATAGGGCTTCCTCTTTTTATCTGCTTGCATAGTCTGCCGGAATGTGGCATGCTTTCTGACTATATTAAATTCCATCTTGGTAGCTTAATCGGCATTCAAGATCTCGTCCACTGCTGGTACTTTGCTGGCGGATCTGAAGACTGGATTGGAAAGCTTCCAAGTGCGTCCACAAAGTACTTAGTATAGAGATATTCCTGATAATTGATGGGGATCACCATTCTTAGCTACTACAATCACTAAGAAAGGATTGGACCAGTTGTTCAGTCTTTTGTAGATGAAGTTTCTCATTATCTGTGTAAAGGTGCGAATCTGGTGCTCTACATGGTTATTGGTTTAGTGGTGGTATTGACTAGCTATCCAAACATGAATTCCCATTGACTTGACTCCTGAGACCAGAACTTTGATGTGAAGTGGGAGTCTTGGTCCAGTACTATGATTAGGGGATGTCCATGAACATCATATATTGTCTTCGGGAGTAGGCTGAATACTTCTTGGAAGGTGGCAGAGTCCTAAAGTGGTATAAGATGAGTGTAGCAGGTAAAGCGATCGATAATAACTATGGTAGTTGTATATTTATTTGATTTGTTGAAAGGAACAGCGAAATCGATAGCAAGGGATTAGTAGGCTTAGTCAGCTGCTCGCAGGGCTAGATATCTAAGTGCTGGAAGTGAGGTGGGTTCTTTGTTGATCTGAGATTGATCACAAGAGCGACAATAGGCTATGAAGTCCTGTCAAATCTGAGGACACCAGAAGAAACAACTTGCATACTTGTAGGACTTGTGAGATGAAAATTGTCCTAGGCCTTCATAAACTATGTTACGGAAGAAATCCAATGGGGATACTCCTCATTCTAAGGGTCCAATAGGAAAATAGAAGTTAGAATAGCCGTTGGTATTGTCAGTTGTTCAAAATGTGAACTCTGGTAGCACAATCGTTACTACAATATAGAAAATACTATGCAAGTTGAAAGTGGTTTGCGTTCCACGCTTGCGAGGAGACCTTCGTATGAGAGTAGATTGGTAGGTTCTGATTCTTATTCTCTCTAAGCGAGGTGGGTGGTAACTGCTGTATTTATACAAAAATGCATCCTTCATGCAAGTGACATAAACATAGGGAAAACATAGTAAGATCCATAAGTGCGAACTCTGTTTGACCCTGAAATCCTGCCAAGAATCTCTCAAATAATATGCATAATTCTGGAATGGTGGAAGGGAAATATTATGAAAGAACATGATATATATGACCAAGAACAACGCATAAAAGATGCATAAAACAACCATAAAATCCCAAACACCAGATAAGAAATCACCTATGAAAATCTTCTAACCTAACCTGTTCAATACTGTGAAATATAGAGAAATATCTGTCCTAGCTGTCGTAATGTAAGCGGTATACAAGCAAACTGAAACCCAAACCAAGTATGAGATTATTCTATATAATCAACGATACACCCAAAGGAAATTTAATAGAAAGTTTTAACATGAGCTATAAGGAGGCCATCATGGATTGAATAGGGTAGCTTATCAGTGGTCTCTAGGACTGATCGGCAAAGAGGGTTATTCCGGAGAGCTTCAATAACAGCCGTGCTGGATGTACCCAGGAGGGATGAATGGAGGGTACCAAGAAATGTCGGGGCCTAATCAGTTTTTGCTGAATTCCAAAAAAATTCATGATCACTATACAGGGGTCTAGCAGCTGGCAAAACTGGTGAAGCTGGAGGTGGAGAGGCTGGAGTTAACATATCTGTAGGTCAGAGGTATTTGTTTCGTGGTAATAGTAGGGACACAGAGCTATCATTTGATGCAGGAGGGCTACTGTAGATTGAGGTATCAGATGTTGCTTTCACTTTCTTTGCTTGCTTGCACTTTTCAAGGTCCTTAGGAAAATATACATTGGCTTCCTTGCTGTCTCTGTATGCAAGGCACTGGTCACCATAGTAGGCAGTCCAAGAGAGCGCTGAATGACTTCCTTCCTTTCTAGTTAGGTGAAGGTTCACGGTGGCTATGTTTCCCCCATAGTTACCTCCCTGGATGCTACTATCATTACTGTAAGTAATGTTTTTGCACTTCTGAAAGTGAGTGACTGCATTTGCAGCTAGCTCTTTACTTGCTAGGTCATCTGGGGAGAAGCGAAAGATAGATTCGTGAGTAGTGCGGGAGAGAGGGTCCTATTTTTCTTGAATGGTTTCCATTTCCCTGTCGGAATCTAGGCTACAGTATGAGAAAGAAGTATAGTTGGTTTGAATATTAATAGTGTTGTGGTTCTTGAGATCTGAATTTTCCGAGGTGGGTTCCTGTAGTATTATATCTTGAGGCCCTGAATGCGTTTCATAAACTGTGGATAGATAATCTGCTAGGAAATTCGAAAACTCTAGGCATGAATTCAACTGTAAGATCGAAGTGGCTAAGATGCATTATCCATTTTGCTGCTGGTCAAGGAGATTCTTCTGTGTCATGAGCTAGGTAAGACTCTCATGGTTGATGACTATGGTGAACTTTGTGTAAGAAAACAGGTGCGCCAAGCCTTGTACATCCTCAAATGTTGCAAGCGCTTTATTTTGGTAGGTGGATTAGTTACTTGGTGAGGTTAACAGTTTTCAGGAATGGAATACTGCCAGTCTGGCTCTATCTCTGGTTGGTCCTGGGCCTATCCAAGCATCACTGCGAGTAGGAGATATATCCGTGAATAGCCAGATTGGTTCTGCGTAGTATAGTCAATAGGTCAAAGAACTTGGTGATTGTTCAACTCCTGTTTCCCATCCTGAAAGGCCGCTTCCTGCAAGCTGGCCATATCAATTCTGCATTGCTGGTAAGCTCTGTAATTGGTGCAGTATTAGTGGTGATATGTAGTAGGAACTGGGAGATATAATTAACCATTCCACTAAAGCAATGAAGTTCCTTTCTACTCTGAGGTATTGTCCAGTCCTTAACACTTCTAATCTTATCTGGTGAGGGCTGAAAGGCTTTATCATCGATCAGGTGTCCTATGATATCAAGCTTTCTGCAAAGAAGACAGTCCTCTTTCAGTTGACATTTAGCTATGCTTTTTGCAGCTTCTGGCAAACAGTATTGATATGCTCAATGTAGTCCTGATGTGTATCGCTATATACCAGGATATCGTCAATGTATACCCATACAAAGACTCCTAGTTCTTATGATGATATATCTTCCATGGCTCTCATGAAAGTGCCTGGGGTATTTGTGTCTCCTTACAGTGTTACTTTTCAGGTGAAGCCTCCAAATGGTGTCTTGATAATGTTGTACTTCTCACCCTCAGGCTCAACCCTAGTCTAAAAGTAGGTATTACTGAGGTCTACCTTGCTTCAGAATTTGGCTCTGCCACACTATTGAGTATGAGCTGCTGATTGGGGATAGGAGCTTCGTCGTTCTTACTGTTATCATTCCTGTAACAAAGGACTACTAATTAGTTTTTGTTACGGGGCGGGGCAGGG
>QFET01006652.1:0-10158 GCA_003316355.1 Tuber calosporum | reverse complement strand
CTTGTTCAGCTCATCGGGGAGATGTGGGGGGGAGGGGGGGATGGGAGGCGGAGAAGCACAATAAATTAATAATACTTGGAACCACAAAGACCTCCCCAGAGATGTCAACTGGAAAACGTCAAAATTTAACAGTGATATAAAGTTATAATAACTTTTTCGCACATGAAAATAAAACGTGATATGGCCATTATCCGTTACAATATCATACCAAAACCAGAGGAAAAAAAAAAAAAAAAAGTCATTGGTTATGATATCCGCATCGCTTTACGACAAGCAATAAAAATAAAAAAAGTCTGGAAGGAGATTGTCGTAAAGGAATTATCATAATATTATAAGGGAGAAAAGAGCAAGGCATAACTGAAAGGTGAAAATGGGAGGCTGACGATGGATTTCCGAGGGAGGGAGATTGATAGAAAACATGTGATACAAGTATCATATCATACCAATTCTTGATGTCTTTGTTGTCTGGTCTCCTTCCTTTGCATGCTATATTTCCATGAGCCTTTTATAAATTTACATGCTTGATCAATGTACTACCGGTACGATTGATCGAAGGGTTTACACGATTCCACTACGGTACTTCCCCCCGTATCATACAAAACACTCTCTGTGTAAGTCTTGATTACTTTATTTATATATAATATATAACCCTTACATACCGTATGAATAACATACGGTAGCTGTATGATGGGGGAAAAAAAAAAAAGCTCAGTTTCAGGCTCGAAGATGATTCTCAGATTCATCTTCATCATGCTGGTATCGGACAGTTTCGGACTGGTACATACAGAACAGAACGAGTACCGTACAGTATGGTCGTGGCGGACACCACAAATCGAAGCCTTGTGCTGTTTTCTGAATGCTTTGTCAAGCGGATATCATCTTATCATCTCATACCTTATTCGGTGTAGCGTCTCCAAGGTATCATATCACCCACCCGACACTGTTGAGGTAGCTCAGAGAGTGTTACTGTGGGAACTTTCATTTCGAGAAACAATTTCTTGAAAAATCCTAACTACAATTCTCTGAGCAATCATGACCTGATTTCTAAACACTTTTTTTTACAGAAGATTTTGAGCCCGGGGTTACCGGTATGCTTGTTGAGTTACCGGTGTGGCGGAGTTTGCTAGTTGGAGGATGTGGTCCTGTAACTGCCTGGGTTTTGCCCTGCAGAGGTTTCATGTGGAAGAGAGAGCTCTTGGCGTGCAGGTGTTTCCTTTATAAGGCACAGCTCCTTCCTTTCTTAGTAGAGACAGACAAGCCATCAGACAACACTTCAATAACACATATACACACACTCTCTTTATTGGGCTAAGTCCCATCTTTGATTCCTTCCTCTTATTCCTTGGGTTATAGAGCCAACCTACGGTTCTATCTATCATCATCATACCATTGGATTTACCAAGAGCGGATATCAAGGGGATCATTGCCAGGTTACAGCGCAGCGAACACACCATCCATCAAAGGGAAGACAAGAAACATACCCCACACCGGTAGGGGGAGTTTGTTTGAAGTTGGCAAATATTTACAGTGGGGGGTCATTTGTCTTGCCCTGTTATTCGTACCATACAATACTTGTATGATAAATGAACTTCTGTTGATGTTCTCATAACTTCCTTGTACTGCCAGTGCATGCCCAGAGTATGACACAACATCTACTAGCACTCGCAACAACAGAGTAGGTCCACATAGTCTTTTTGATTTACTGCATAGGGTCCGATACTAAGAAGCGTTTCCTAGGGCTTCGTAGAAGTGCTGAAAGGGTACGAGTACTATCACTAGCTGGTTCTCTTGCAAGTATCATAATATCCGGACACCTTGACACCATTCCGCAACAGCTCTGGCACCAAGATGTCCGAACACTTTTTGAAATTGGCTGGTATCATGCTGACTTTTCCTGTGTGGTAGTGGCTGCCAACACCCACCCCCTGAACGACAAGAAGAGGAAGACAGCAAGACATATGATAAGACAAACACGAACGTTTTATCACAAGTAAAATAGAATCAAGAGATACAAGTCGTCTACGGTATTCCAGGTCCTGAAATGGCATCCTCATCCATCCAATCTTTCAGCGAGACGGCTGCACAGTTTGTATGGCGAGTGTGATTTAGCCAGCCATTCAATCACTCATCCCTTCGTTCGTATTCACGGAAGGAAGCTAGTGCCGCACTCAACTCGGCTGAATAGGGTGTTAGCTCTGAGCAGAATGGCAAATGGCAAATGGCTAAGAGTTTTGCAGGGGGCGAAAACAGGATTCGAAGGAGTAGCACTAACTTATTTGGGTGATTGGGAGAAAATATATGCAGAATTTCCTGTTTGCATCATGGCCATACTGAGCGTACGAGTACTGACTTTGTTGTATTCTGAGCACTACACTACTTGCAGTGAGCAAGGTATTTCCTATCACAACTATGGAGGTGAGTTAGTGCTATCGTACACATTTCAATCTGGTGTGTCTGGTGTTTAATCCCTTATTTCTTTTGTGTTTGGTTTGTTCATTTGGCCTTTCCTCTATGGCATTGTGTTTTTCCTAGTGTGTTGCGAGAATGGTCGATCATGCGTCGCTCTCTACGCTACGGCACACTAATTTTCCGTGAATTTCGGCGTACGAACGAAGGGATGTGAGTCCGGAACACTCGGCAAGCTCAAGGAGAAATTACAACTGCCAAAGTGAGCACTGGCAGAGTGTAACATTGCTCTGAGTGCTGAGTAATCATGCCAAGATGTCGATACCATTTTCAGCAGCTCAGAGGTCCACTGATCAGACAGCGTGGAGGAAAAAAAAAGGGAGAAAAAATGAGGCCAGAGTAAGAGTGCTGCACAGTGCCTCCGCCTTTGTGCCCTGTTTTGTGGTGGCGGTGGGAAGGCAGTTTTGGTTTGTAACATTTAATTTAGCCCACCTTGCCCGTTGCAAGTGTTGTCGTAGGTTGCGTAGTCTACAGTGTATGCCCTGGATTGGCGATTGCTCCTATGGTTAATTAAACACGAACGAGGAATTGAACACCCTCCACACAAAATTCCCCCAACTACTTCAAACCCTCACAGCTCCACAGCCAGTTTCACAGGTCCGAGGAGACCGCTGATAGAGTGCCCAAGTAGAATGTGTCTTTCGCTCTTGAAAGGAGCGCGTGTATATCATATTTTAATGGAGCAGTGGACCTTCGAAGTTGGGGATACTTTTCATAAATGATGCTCCAGTTGTCATACACTCACTAGGACCAGAACTTCTGCCAGGACACCGACGCAGAGCCAGAGAGAGCATGTACGAGTACCGTACAGTGCTCGAGCACAGTAACCTTCCTACTCCTGAGAAAGCGATGTGAAACTCTCGTGAAAGGGGTGTCCCCATTGGAAGGAAGGTTTAAATTATTAGCAAGTCGTGCAAGTTTGCACTTTCCCAGGTTCCGGCTATCATTGCTGTTGAGGGGCAGCAGTAGTCCAGATACTCGAGTCTAATACCAAGGACTCTTCCCGTTACTCGAGTATTTTACATTTCAGTTGTGCAAGTACGGTACGGTGCTAAGGTAAGCGCTGGACCGAGAATTCACCTCCCTTTTGAAGTCTTGTCAATTGATTCTGTGGTCAAAGGGATCACCAACTTACTCGTGCTACGGGAACGGGACAACCTCTTCAATACCGGCGTGTCACGGACGATCATAGTAGGATATCATACCGTACATACCAGCCAACGTTTACCACCTCAATATATGATAGTAATAAAATGCATAGCTGGAAATCCTGCTTTTAGAATAACTCATGTGAATTCGATGAAAATAAAATAAAATAAAACTCCCAAAAATTGAAGAGAGTAAAGCAGAAATAGCCCTAAATTTCAGAATTTTCCCCAAAGTTGGAAAAAAATAACTTGATTTTTCACGATTGTGTTTTCCTACTTGAAAGTGGAGTAGTCATTTCCCTTGGCTGTGGTTGAAAGGTTGCAGTTCACTGGTATCCGTGAACCTTGGACTGGTATTGAATACGGTAGGTTTTCTCCTACGGGAAGGGAACTCTTGCCATTTGCTGCTAGGTTTTCAGTGGAAATCACCGCATCCGTGGGTTTAATTTGGCAAAGTCGACGGAATTTGCAAAACCGGTCAATGATATCCAATACAATACATCCCAAAAAAAGGGCTCAGGTTTATATACCATGTCAGGAGAGCGCTAACCTTTCTCAAAGGCCGTCAAGTCTGAATCCGGAGATTAGACCTTCTGGCGATAGCGAATAATAGAAGCACTTTGAGCCAATTGATTTTACACAACAATTTACGTGCCGTCGCCTTGATGAAAAACACTTGTGCCCGTGCTCACTTCTATCAAGAGGCTCAAGTACGGTATGTGTGCTAGCACTCGTATACGGTGCTCGAGTATACCGTACTCTACAACCTTGCCCCAACAATGCCGATATGAGTGGTGGGTGGTGGCATTATTCCAATCTCACCCCAAGAACTGGTCTCATGTTAGCTGCTTGAGTGCAAGCTCAGCACGAGCACTGTACCTAGGATGAGTAATCCATCCCCACAGTGCCAATGCCCGATGCCCCAATCTTATTCTGAATGCGATTCTGGTTAGGCGCATTCCATATCGACTTATCATACCTACGATACCGTCTTCTATGGGGCCACGACAAAAACCGGCGGGCGAAGAACAGAAATACAAGTATTTGGCGGGCGAAAAGTGAATTCGTCAAAGCAGGGTAACAAGAAAAAAAAAGACTTTTTACTATGATACTTGTATGATACATGATCCCTGCTCCTCACCTCCCGGTTTCAGTTGTGCAGCAAGGTCATGCAACCAGCCACACGAGGTTCCAGCCAACGGTAAAGTTGCAGTCTTTTGTTTCGAAATTGGCTTCTTCTTCTTCTTCTTCTTCTTCTTCTTCTTCTTCTTCTTCGCCCTTTGGCACACTGGGCTGCGGTACGAGTGCAGCACTCGCACACTGACAAGCCTGGCGGAGGAGCGAGCGCCCTATACCGAATCCAGGAAATTGTGGCGAACTTGGGTTGCCACACTTCACTCGTGCTCTTGGGCCATTTCTTGGCTTCGGTTAGTGGCTTGACCATCGGAATGAAAATTTTCAGTGTCGTGCTCTGGTGCTCGGGTGTCGCAGAAACTTGAATACCGGTACTTGAGCCACCCGTCACGCAGTCCGGCTTCCTTTTCTCGGCAACGGCTGGCAATGTTTCTGTTTTTGTTTTTGCTTTTTTGTCTGAGGAGGGGAAAGGGGCTGTGTTTTTGATGTGGTTTTGGCCCATTTTCCGGAGAAGGTAATTTCTAACTACGATACTTGTTCAGAGCACACGGTTCGATGGTTCAAGTTTCTGCGGTATGGTATCGATGTCCACCCCGGAGTGGGCTGCCAGAATACCGTACTGGCCCTGCATCATATTGTCCTCGAGTGCCTCACCTCGGACTCTATTTGGGCGTGCTGTCTGCTGCAGCCCCCTCTGTTGCTATCATATCGTGATTCAGTACTGTACTCTGCCAACACATGACCCCGGGATTCTCTGCGAGCCAAAAGGGACCAACAACACTGCCGTAGTTGGTTATCCTATAGGCCACGGTGCTCAATCAACCTAAAGTTTGCCCGTGTTTTAGGAACTCGGTCAAGCCACCCACACAGTAACCGTTGGTCTCATACCCTTTCCTGGTGGACTGAAGCGCGGCATATGTTGAAGGGTTGAACTTTTCATTTTTGTCTTTCATGTGCTCTATACGAGTGATGGGAGGTGATGCCAGTGACATTCTTCCGGTTGATTATGCTTACAGTTTTGAGTCCAATTGGCAGTTATGCTGTAACTTATGTAGATGGCAGCCCATAGCGCATCAAACGATTGAATCCCGAACGATCAAATCCTGAACCCTTCTCTGCGGCAGCCTTTCACGGCAGAAGTTTAGTGCGGTACAAGTACTCGTACATGCTTCGCATTCCACATTCCTATTGTGCTCGAGCACAGTACAAGTACTTGTGCTTTCAAATATTCAGGGAACTGGGATCAGATTTATTGTAATTCCTAGCGCTATAATAAGGACTGCGGTCCTGCAGTAGCTGGAGGACACAGCCTCCATGAAGGCTCGATCCAGCAGTGGCCTTGAGCGTGGCAACCCGCACCTGGGCGAGCTACGGCAACAGCCACTCTTACTCTACTCGTACCGTAGGTTGAATGCTATGATCTCCTCCGCTTGAACATGATTCAATTTCCCTCGGATCCAAGTACCGGTGCATAATACTTGTAGGATGTTCCTCCTTTTGACCCACCAAAGCCTCACAACCAGCGGGTCAACAAGATCACCATCTTTGGGGCCGCTTCTTTTTTTCATTTTTTTCATCTTCACATGTGTGTGTGAACCCCACCAACCAGCGCGATCAGCGGAATCTTTTCAGCGTTTTGATCGATCTTGGGTCCGAGATCTGCCGCTTCCCGCCACCTTCTGTCCTTTTTTTCCCCCTTGTTCCCCGGCCAAAATCACACCCCCCAAGCACACGATCGACCTTTCCCTTTCGGAAGCCCCTTCGTGACAGGAAACGGTTGCCAACCCTGTCACACCCACACCTTCTCAGAAGCATGCCCATTTGGCTAGTGAAGGTCGACGAATCCAGTTGGAAGCGTCGGACCAGGGTGTGCATGTTTGTCTCCTGCTGCTTTGGGGAGACAGGGTCCAGTGCAGATGGACTTCACTACCCTGTAGGCTGTAGGCCACTAAATTATGGACCTGAACAAATCCCCTTTCTATTTGCAGGGGCCGAGAGGGAGATGCGGAGAGGGTGCTGACCATACATAAGCTCCTCTTCCTCCTTTCTCCTGTTCATTTCTATTCCACAGCACGAGTACAGTTTTCACACTCTCTCTTTCCTTCCGACATTCGCTACTTCTCCTTGCTCTTAGAGCTGTTCACTTATCAGTCTGTCTTTTAATTCCTTTTTTACTTTCCGCTCAATTCTCACTGCTCTTTGAGCCGGTTCCTCTCCTTCTAAAACAAATCCTCTTTGCTACCCTACTTTTTTTTCCTCTCTTTCAATCATGAAATTTTCTGTCGCTAGTGCCTTTATGGCCGCCATGATGTTTGCCGAGGCTGTTACTGCTGCTCCTTTGGAGGCCAGGGCACCAAATGTCCCATACTTCTCTGGTTTCAACATCGGAGCCAACAAGGTAATATGGTCTTTCGCATGTGTCCACATTGTTTGCTAATGTTATACAGCCAAATGGTGACTGCAAGTCGACACAGGACTGGATTGATGATTTCAACAAGATCAAGTCTTGGAACCCGGAGTTCACAACTGTCAAACTCTTCACCACTTCCGACTGCTGGGCACTGGCCAATGCCGTCCCTGCAGCCATATCGGTTGGGATCAAGGTCTGGGTTGGTGTGTGGGCTGTCGACAAGGAAAAGTTTGGGAAGGAAAAGGGTGCTCTTGAGCAGGCCATCAAGGATCATGGCACAGCGTGGTTGGCCGGTATCAATGTTGGATCGGAGTCTCTCTATAGAAAGGAGATTAACCCTGGTGTTTTGGCCGAACAGATATGGGATGTCAAGGGGATGGTCCAAATTGCCTATGGTGCCTCCGACATTGCTGTTGGGACCGCCGACACCTGGACTTCATGGGTCGATGGAGCAAATGTTGATGTCATCAAGGCTTGCGATGTTTGTTACTCCCCCGCATTATCGAGTTTGTTTCCTATACTAATTGGAATAGGTTGCCATTATGAATGCATTCCCGTACTGGCAGGGTTCTCAGATTGATGGCGCTCTAGCTGTCTTCCAGACTGCCATTGATAATACCAAGGCTGCCATTGGCGAAGGCAAACAGCTCATCATTGGTGAGACTGGATGGCCTACCGGAGGACCTGACTTCGGTTCCTCGCACCCCAGCCCTGAGAACCTCCAGAAATATTACAAGTCTGCTGGCTGCAATCTCCGTAATTCCAAGACTCCTCACTTCTGGTTCAGCGCATGTAAGTTTTCCCGCAATTGGACGCTTTGATCTGGTGCTGATGAATGTGCAGTCGATGAGCCAAACAGAGAGAGCGATATTGAGAGGAACTTCGGCATTGCTACTTTTGGTAAGAATATCCATTTTTCATTCATCACGCGGAAGCTAATAAGTTGATAGACCGCAATCTCAAGATCGATCTCACTTGCTAGACGTATCAGTGCTGTTGTATTGAGGATTTTTAGAAGTTGGGTGGAGGGGTGGGGGAAAGGTGCTATTTTCTTACATCACACGGTTTTCATACTTTTATACATACACTGGGGGCTCTCCGGGTGGCAAAGGGCCGGATCGGAGTAGTCAGACTTAATCCAACCGAGTTTAGATCTATTTTAGTGAATCTTTGGGCGCGAGATTCTGTCATTGAGAATATCAATGCCCAATTTTCCTGATGAGTAGGCTTTCCATCTGTGTATTCATTCTAATGTCCGAGAGTGATTATCGGCCATTAGGGTTTCTTGTGCAAGCCGCCTGTAGTGAGCTGATATCTTAGTATCTCAGCTTCCCAATATCGCACCCGTAAAATCCGACCGCCGAAATTTCAACCTCAAAACCCATACGGTATTCCCTTAGCTTCCGAAAAGGCTTTCCCCCCGCTTCGGTATTCACCCAATGACTCGGCCACGATGGATGCTGGACCCTTCTCATAGGTGATCGCATGCGATATTTTTGTTTTCAGGATCCCAGTGTCATAGCCAGTAGGCTACGGTAGGCCTTTTTGACGAGCCCGGGGCGTCATTAAAAATCCGAAAACCGGTTGGTTGTTGACTTGTAACGCGCATTTCTTTCTAGAAGTCATGATCCTCTGACAAAATAGACCCTACATACCGGTACTCGAGTGCAAGTACGGTACTCTAGTCCATTGCCGCCCTCCATCACAGTTTCCGATTTTCAACGACCTCCCCAACAATCCACCTAGCTGAGCCTAATCTCTTGAATACACTGGAAAGTTATATATATTAGAGTACATTTATACACAGGGCTCAAGAGGTGTGATTGCGCTTTTTCCTTCTTTTTTTTTTTCTTCCTATCTCCTATCGTGGTTCTTATGGTAACTTGTATGTTATGATGCCTCCGTACGGTGGTGGGCTTGACTTGCTCCTTTTTGTACGAGCGATAGCGGAATTTTTTACTTCACCACTGGTTTTTTGAGGGGTGTGATGGTTTATATTTTTATATTTTTATGCGTGGTGAGGAGGGGAAGGGGTATTGTTCATGAGTTCTCACTCGCGGTGGGTGGGTGTTCTGTGTCCCCCGCTCGATACTGTTTGAATTTTCCGGGCTTATTGGAGTTTTGCGAGGTCCCGCATGGAACGGCCAAAAATAAAAACTCTGTTTGGTCTGGTTGACGGCTTCATGCCCTTAGACGGTACTCGAGTAAGTTAAATGTGTTATCACCACCGCAAGCTTGAGCTGGTAAAATAAGGTTTTACATGAAAATTTATATACAGGTATCACTCTTACAGGATCCTGTTGCATGCGCCACGGCACAGTCTTTCAAACAGCTCGAACACTACGGTATTTTTTATGGGTTCGCTGGCGCTATTCCAAAAGAGATGCCAATTCTTGGCTCGGAGGCACAAGCATCTTCCCCGAACTGCACTCTAAGCCAACACGGGATGATCTACGTCGTCGTCGTGCGTTTATTCCGGTACCACTGATAAGATGAGGGAGATTGGGGGGCTTAATCCAAGGTTCAATTCCCCGCTTTTCCCTCAATCTTAAACAAACAAACAAGCAGGCAAGGGGAACGAGCTATGAAGTCTCTCTTTCTCCTCCTTCTGCCATTCCTCCACTTCGTCCACTCTCATGGGGGGAAGGAGTACACTGAGGAGGACATATCCAACCTCCGCCAAAAATGGGCTTTTGATCATCCTTTCAGCGGGATATCCACCTTTGCTCACCTTCAACACGCTCATTGCCTCACTGACCCGTATGAAAAGTTCGATATTGCAATTCTTGGCGCCCCCTTCGATACAGCTGTAAGTTATCGACCCGGAGCACGTTTCGGTCCACGTGCAATACGCGCTGCAAGTGCTAGGCAGTCTGCGAGTAGGGGATTCAATGTTCGTGCAAAAGTAAATCCGTATTTGTCGGATGTGAAGATACTTGATTGTGGGGATAGTATGTTTGGTTTCTTCCCCGACGGGAGAGTGAGGGGAGGAGGCTAATC
>QFET01006651.1:10421-27266 GCA_003316355.1 Tuber calosporum | reverse complement strand
GTAATAACCAACATCAAGTCAGTAGTAATAGTAGAAACATAATAGGATTCCGTTACAGTTTATTTTTTCCAATTTTTAGGTAAAGAGGAAGGGTAAAATCCATTCTGGTAGACAGTTTGCCTCCCATAAAACCAGAAATGGTGGTAGGATTTTGGCAAGATTTGTAAGGAATATTTAATTCCTTGATAAAATTTTCATGTATAACTAAAATATAGGATCCTGAGTCTAACAGGACTCTTATGTGATATCGTTTTCCATACATATAGATATGTGCAGTTCCTTCAGGACATTGATAATATTAGTGCTCCTCATGTATGAGCTTTTGTCGCTTCTGCAATGGTATTATGTCAATTCGTAGTTGCCTAGAAGAAATTATGGTTGTTTTGCTTGAGTGTTGGTTACAACACCAGCATTGTTTCGACTATAGAGGTCTCCTCAGACGAACTAAACAAAATAGTCAATTATTAAGACTCTGAGCGGCCCACTACAAGAGGTCTTTACCCTGTGGCGTGGGGCTCCTATAATGCGATTCCGCTCGCTAATTTCTTATTGCCCTGAATACCCAATCGCCATCGCCGTTGGTGCCATTAGAATATTTCCATGTCTGATAATTCCCATAACGTGGTGCCAGTCCCCTGTGGATCTTGATGACCTTAGGTTGGACTTTGCCCATCATAAGTGTTGCCGATTGTCGTTTGCCATGGAATTTCGGTCAGTCCTTGGTTGTTTGCCTAGCGAAGGCTCTTGCCACAACTATCTCCTGGCAATATTTTCACCAGGTGTAGTTGTTGTTGAGGCTGCAACAAGTCCAACCCTTTTCTGCCTTTCATTTCTCCACAACCTTTGGAGGGATTCCATCGTGAGCATTCTTCCAGTCAGTATACTCATCTTTATTGTTGTTCCCCAATTTCTTTTCCGATAGGTTTGCCTTAGCTGTTTTCTATCGTGCTGGGTTGATTTTTCATTTCTGGTCAGTGTGTCCTCGTGTGGTATTGACCCTCTTATTAGATTCATCGCACTTTTGTTTGGATGATCCACTAGACAAGAGTTCTCCTTTGGATAGTTTCTTCTGCTCCAGAAATTCCTCTTCTTGTCTCTCAATTTCCTGTATGGTTTTCACCCATTGCTCATCGGAAGAGAACCTTAGATGAGATAACCGGTGAGGGGTATCTTTAGGAAGGTTGCACTCTACCTATACCCTCCAACTAATTCCTCTGAAACTGGCCTTAATGTTATGGTTTTCGCGGAGAAGAAGATCAGTGTCTATTTGGCCCTTGTAGATCACTTTGGATATTTCTTCTAGGGCATGACGTTCCTCCTTGATGACAATGTATCGCTTTGTAATTTCTTGTCGAAAGCGATCTCAAGTGGAATAGTCTGGGTCCCAGGTATATCCACCTAATCAACCCATCACCTTCTAGTATTTTTTCCAAGATGGGTCCCACTTTGTTCCCCTTTGTTTTCCCTAAGGCAAAAAACTATTCAATGAGCCTGATGTTCCCACTGTGTAGGAGGGCAATCAAAATAATCTTCATAGGCTGTCAACCAATTTCGAACATCTTGGTGTCTTGTACTTCAAAGAAGTAAGGTAGTTCCACTATAAGCTTAGCTGGTCGGGAGAGTTAACCGATACGTTTTAAGAAAACCCTAGTTAACCTGTCCTCGGGTACATCGTTTCTGGGAATTGATAGTAAAGGGAGAGCACGTTCTGGCCTGCAGCCCTTGCTGACCCATCTATCCTCTCCATCACTATCAGACCCATCGTCATCATCTGAGTCAGGGGCATCACCAAAGTTACCTGGTAGTGTTGACAGTACTAGGTTATTTCCTCCATGGTTAACTCCTTTTCCTTTATCCCTTCTTGAAGTTGATGCTGCTTTCTTTGTAGGGATAGTACCCTCTAGGGGTACTATTGATCGTCTTCAGTTTGATGGCCCTGGATCAGCATCACTAGGTCCGTACTGTGTTGGTGCAGGTGTCTTTCCACTAACCAAAGTACCTGAGCATCTAGGTACACCTTCATACACATGCTCTATTCTTGTTGCTGTTGAGCAGCAATTTCGCATTGCTCATTCATCCTCCTGGTCCATTCCTGTTCCTGTTGGTGTAACTTAGTATGGATTTCCATTAGAGCATTTTTCAAGATCCAATCCATTGTTTCAGAGACATGGGCCTGTTGCTCCTGTTGAGCCTATATGTGTCAGAACTCTTCCTGGACCTGGGCACGTAACCTTTGCTGCTCCCGTTCGGTGTCGTCACTTAATCGTTCCAATGCACGTCGACCTTCCTGTATCTCAACATCATTGATAACCTTTTCTCTCGCCATACTGCTCTGCAATGATTCTAGAATTGTAAAACCCTGTCTGACCTCCTGTAATAGTGCTGAGATCGCTATGTGATTCTCATTAGCACTTTCTTTCAAGGCTCAGTCCTGGTGGGGTAATGCATAGACCACATTTTGCTGGAAGTTATCTTGCGTAACGTAATCAAGGGTGTTATGAGTCAACACCTAGTTATGGGTCAGATATATTTATTAGGAAACAACTCCAGTAATATCAACCACTCAACCAGAAACACTCTATTTACTCTCAAATTGTAATCACAGTATTACAGCTGTATTTAGAACAAGTCTATGTTCTTTTATTTTGAGAAAGTAGTATGATGAAAGACAAAGGATACAAAGTGTATGATACTAAACAATTACTTTTAATCAGAAATATATTCATCATCAACTATGTTATAGTTAATTTGATGGCATGTAGAGCGGCGGAGATGTCTAGTAGTGGTACTCAGGGCATTATTTTGTTGATTTTCCTGCTAGTAAATGTGAGCTATAAAACTTTAAGTAGGGTAAATTTGACCTACATTTTGAACAACTATGTCATTATCACTATCTTCATTTCCATCATCACCAGAGCCTACTGGCTCCTCCAACTCATAATCAGCATTACTAATGACTACCTGCCTAGACTTATACTTCTTCTATCACCTCTCATTCAACTTGATAAGCTTGGCTGCCTGTCTTTTAGGGCTTGCAGCCTTCTTCTTCTCATCAAGGACTTCTCGCTTTCTGTACAGATATGCAAGTTGCTTGGATTCCAATATAAGACCACCCTTTAATTGACGGCGGTCAGGTTTGGTGCTCTTCCCTATGGCTTGCTGTTGCAGGAGGAGGTGTTTGGTAATGCTATATTCTGCCTCTGTCTCTTGATATAGGGAAACAAGCTCAGTAAAATACTTTCTGATCTCAACTGTTGGTTCTATTTCTGGCACCTCACGTAGCAACTTTCGTAACGGGTTTAGCCTTGTAGATCAGTCACTCCTAGCAGCAAGTAAGCGAAGAGCTGGTTACCGAATTGCAAGGGATGGTGGGGATAAGGCTTTTGATTGAAGAGTGGGATTACTAAGGATTCAATGTTGGTTGAATGGTATTAGACCAGTCGCACCCCATACTGACAGAATGCTCCTCTTGGTAAAGGTCTTGAGTCTTGCTCTATAGAGCATAAGATAGAAGTCACCATTCTGTAGCTTTGAATATGGTCCATGGGCTCGCATCTTTGCTTCAACCTCTTGTTTGTAGTATGTATTGCGAGGAGAAAACAAACCAACATTAAGTGGTTGAAGCACATGGGTCGAGTTTGGAGGTAGGCAGAGGAGGTGAATATTGTGCTCGATAGCAAATTCAATAAACTGAAAGTTCTCACAATGGGAATTGTGGCCATTAAGGATGAGGATTCGGTGCTGTTTGGTGCCATTTGTTGGTCAAACCTTTGGCTCAAATATATGTACCAACCACTCATAGGTGATCTGGTAATTGGTGTATCCAGTAGGTGAATGATTTAAGAAGGCATCCTGCTTCTCCTCAAAGTCGATATTGCTATGATGACCCATAACATGTGTCTTTGCAGGATAGATAATAAGAGGAGGCAAAACTATTCAAGATCCTGAAACAGCTTCAATATCAGTGACCCAACTGCAGTCACCATCCAGAATTACCTTTGGATTCCTCCTTGATGTTCTGCAAATGGCCTACCCACTACCAGAGAGCCCAAGGGCAAATCCCTTCTCATTTACATTCCAAATATTCTCATCTTGAACATGAAACTTGTAGCGAGTATTGTAAAACTGATTGAGGTAGGATTCAAAGGATGAAAGGTCTGTAGCAAGTGCCCTTTGCTTATCTAGTACCTTCCCAACCTTGGATTGAATTTCTGGATGCCGAATTAAAAACTATTGTATCCAGTTTCCTCCTACCTTCTCTGCATTTCCTTAATCTTTCAAAATGGCATAGACCATTTGATAAACATGAGAGCGATGTGGAGGCAACCCATAATCATCACACTTTTCAACCCACTTGATCAAAGCCATCTCCGGTTCATTACCGAGTAGTTGCTGATCGGGATGGCATTGAATTGCTGGCTGCGTGCATCCTTGTTACCCGTTGTTTAGTGTTGTTTTGGAATTCCCAAACTGTTGTCTTGCTTTGAGAATTGAGAGTCCTGGAGTAGTTCAGAGAGCTTCACAAGCCTTTGCTATCCTGTCCTCCTGATTGAATTTCATTTTAGGCATTCTTTGGTATAATCAGAGGTTTTTTCGTAAAGTTGTAACTAAAAGAGGCAAGGAGATCACTTGGGAAAAATATTTGTCAAAAGTAGTGATATTTGTTGAAATTTCTTATTCGTTTTCATATGAATATTTCCTTGAACATATCGTATATTCTCTTACTTGGTTAGTGTTTCGGCAATACCTATTACACCGCATACATTACTACAGCTAGGACATACTATGCGTTTATTTCTGTTATATTTCATTATTATGATAAGGATTCTTATGTATAATTCTTTATCTGGTATTGGGGTTATTTCGCTTGCTTATCACATATTTGAACGGTTATTGTTCCGTCCTTTATGTCTTATCATCCACAACGAAACCCCTCACACCACTTTAGTTTTATATAAACCTTTGGGATTTTCTTGGCAGGTTTTCAGGGTCAAATACGTTCGCACTTATATTTTTCCTACTGACGTTACGGTAAAACACGTTCATACTTATATTTTTCCCTTTTATATTCTTTTAGATAACGGGAGGGCGCACTCTTGTATATATAGGGGCTACCGCCCACTTTTCTCGCTTAGAAGAATAAGGAACAGACTACCTACTAATCTACCTTCATAAATCTACCTCTCCTCATCAAGGCGTGCCCGCAATACTCACTTAGTATTGCGTTAGTATATTCCGATAGATATAAGATCGTGCCCATACACATTTGAACAATATTGAATTCAGTAGCTCACTTTATATATCTTAGATTTTGAGGCAACAACTTGTGAAACTATTGAGAATACTCTACCCATTGTATATATGTGAGCAACAATAGGATTAAGACAGCTCATGGGCCATTATGATTGAACATAGTCATATTTGTAAAAATTGGCAATTACTTCAATAACAATGACAAAACTGTATATATTTTTAAAATTATTTCATATAATGAATGCTTATCTCATACAGACATTCTATTGATGTCTTACATATGAAAGAGTTGGGCATTGTAGTTTTATTCACTTTTTGATTCACAATATATAATAGAGCCTGGTGACCCATAACTAGGTGTTGATCCATATTACCCCTGATTACATTATTGACTAGCTTCTTGGTTCACTCAGCACACCTCTGAACTCTTCATAGTGGACAACCCAAATGTGTAATGGGAGAGTGGGTACGGCATCAGGACGGAATTTGTAATGCCGAAGGGGTGGATTCTGTATCATCCTCTTCGATCATCCAGTCAGGTTGTAAAGGACTAGGAATAGGTGTGTCATTACGTGCCATAGCCATCGCAGCTCGCTTATACACTTAGAGAACTTTCAAAAAAATAATTTGGTAAACTAGAATGGTTCAACTCATTCAAAATGTTGTGTTTCCGCAATGTCAGCAGCAAATATCTCAACAATTGAGGGTATAGTAGATTATTATTTCCTTTTTGTAAAAGCAGTTATCTGTTGTTGATCTTGCTGAAAGAAATGTTCTGTGTATTTTTGCTGTATACAAGCAAGCTGTTGGAGGGCTACTGCATGGAGGTCAAGTGTGTACTCTTTACAGCAGATGGGAACTATGTTGTCAATGTTGAGAGGTTGGCAGAGCCCACAATAGTCACAGTGATGAAAAATTTGCGCATTGAAGTATTCTCTATGCATGAGAGAATGTTGAGTTACTTTGGTGACAGGAGATTAACAATATAGTGTTATGTGGTAGCCAATTCAGTAGTGTTGAATTATCTAGGCTGTGCTAGAATCAAAAGAGTCGGAGAACTGTCAGGAAAGCTTGGTCGCGGTAGAGGTAAAAAAGCATAAGTTTTCTCAATAGCAGTAAGAAGTCTTTGTATCATAATAACTGGATATATTGTTAAGAGCTCTTCTCCGTTCCTTGATGATCCCTAAACTACTAAGGACTGCTAACTATTTATACACTTTTCCCGGTACTTATATTGGCTATATATAAGAAGTATCCTTAGAGACTTCAGCCATGGTCTAATAAGTGCGAGCTCTGTTTGACACTGAACATGTCTGAGCCCGCTATAGCAAATGATCCCCTAGTCTATTCATATCTCTGTGGGTGTCTAGCACTCCACTAGTAGATAGCCTTCAATCTCTCTGCCAAATGAACTAAGTTCAGTTTGATGCTGCCCAAATGCGAACATCTTACGGAATACCAGGTAATCAGTCTGGATGAGCGTCTTTCTTGCATATATGCACTCATGTGCAGATGCACTCGGATTATCTAAGAATCTAGAATATCTATTAGATCCACTTGGATAAATAACTCTATCTTCTTTCACTGAGGCTGAGTAGTCTGGATTTGACACTACTTCTTGCCACCATGAGTTGTAGTCAATATAGTTACCTCGCGGTTCTATATACTATCATATCTTTTTAGACTTGTAAGTCTAGTACCATATCCCATATGTGTAACAGTCATGTAACAGGCGCTAGCCTGTGTGAACGGTTATACAATCGAGCCTAAGCGGTAGCCTGCTATCGCTTTGGTGTCTAAGGGAGACCTGCTGAGAGGTGAAGACAAGGGGAGTATAATAGAATGGTTTCTAAAGTGAAGGGGAACAATAGGATCATCGTTCAACCAAGTGTATTCGCTGTCTAGGCATCTGTCTGAAATCTGATGTCTCCTGCTAGCCAGGAGACAACTCTTAAATACATGAAATCTTTCCTGCAAGAGCTGAGGCTCTGGAAACCCGCCGCGACTATCATTACTGGTGAGTGTACACCCACCAGAATCCTGTGGCCCTGCCGGAGTCCTGGAAAGCCTGAGGCTTTCCCACAACACTGCCTCTATCCTACCGCCGGTATACATGACCTGTTCCTTCCCTTGGAACTCCTGGGGCACAATCCTGCCGATCCTCTAAAGCATACAGTAATCAGGGCACCAGAATCCAGAGGTTCCAGTAGGGAAATCAAATACAAAAGAAATCAAATCAAATGAATATAATCTAACAAAGGAAAGGCTAACGAGAGTGGGAATAGAGGTACTGGAACATATACACATATTACATTCCCCAAATCTGAACAAAACTTATCTTCTCCTAAGGCCATAGGCCTCATCGCCGCTCTCCCAAGGCCAGAGCATAGAATCATCATCAGTGTTGAAGTAGCCATCATCTGAGCCTGCAGAATTGTATTCTTTATCGTTATAGGGCTGCCAGAAATCGTTGGGTACTATAGTTCTGGGGCAAGGGATTGGAGAGACTTCCATAGGTTCTCAAGAGGTCCTGACATAGTGGGAGGTGATTTTAGGCATCAGTCCTGTGCTATGGTTTTCTTTCCAATATTCCGCTATTATTTCCATTGTGTTTTCCAGGTTCTCGATAGGTTCCCAAGAGTCATCTGTCCCTTCATACCCTTTCCAGTGTACTAGGAACTCGACTCTGTTGTTCTGTAGGCGATAATCTAGTATCTCCTCGTCTTCCCATTCCTCTGCATTGTTGATGAGTATAAGGGCTGGCCTATCCATCCTCCTGGATGCAAATCTATTGGGATCGTTCTCATGGTATTCCTTGAGGCATGAGATGTGAAAGTATGGCTTCTGACTCTCCATTCTCTTAGGCAATTCAAGCTTGTCGTTATCGCTACTAGAGTTCTGCTTTAGGACCTTAAAGGGTCCAAACCAGCGAGGTTCTAGCTTCTAGGATGGTCCAGGGGCGGAGGTGTAAGGGCATCCTCTAACAAGAACTCTGGTGCCAATGTTGAATGGTCTTCGATAGGGGTTCCTCTTTTTATCTGCTTGCACAGTCTGCCGGAATATGGCATGCTTTCTGGCCATATCAACTTCCATCCTGGTAGCTTCATGGGTATTCAAGATCTCGTCCACTGCTGGTACTTTGCTGGCGGATCTGAGGACAGGATTGAAGAGTTTCCAAGGGCGTCCAAAGAGTGCTTGGTATGGAGATATTCCTAAGGATTCATGAGGGGCACCATTCATGGCTGCTACTATCGCTGGGAGTGCATTTGACCAGTTGTTTTATCTTTTGTTGATGAAGTTCCTCATCATCAGTTTAAGGGTGCGAATCCGGCGCTCTACCTGGCCATTAGTTTAGTGGTGGTATTGAGTTGCCATCCAGACCTGGATTCCCATTGACTTCATCATCTGAGACCAGAACTTGAAGGTAAACCAGGAGTGTTGGTCCAGTACTATGCTTAGGGGATGTCCATGAACATCAAATATCATCTTCTGGATCTTGCTGAATACTTTTTCCAAGGTGGCAGAGTCCTGAAGTTGTATTAGATTAGTGTAGAAGGCAAAGCGATCGATAATAACTATGATGGTTGTCTGGTTGTTTGATTTGTTGAATGGGCCAGCCAAATCGATGGCAAGGGATTGGTAGGCTTCGTCAGGTGCTGGCAATGCTAGAGATCTACCTGCCGGAAGTGTGGTGGGCTCCTTGTTGATCCGACATTGATCACAAGAGCGGCAGTAGACTATAAAGTCCTGGCGCATCTGAGGCTACCAGAAGAAACAAGCGGCGTACTTGTAGGACTTGTGAGTTGAGAAATGTCATAGTCCTTCATGAACTGTTTTAAGGATGAAATCCCGAAGGGATACTCCCCTTTCTAAGGGTCCCATAGGGATATAGATGTTAGAATAGCCGTTGGTATAGTCTGCTATCAGGAGGCCATCATGGATTGAATAGTATAGCTTGTCAGTTGTCTTCAGGACTCGCCAGAAAAGAGGGTCATTCTGGAGGGCTTCAATGACAGCTGGGCGGAATTTTCCCATAAGGGATGAGTGGAGGGTACCAAGGAAGGTCTGGGCCTTATCAGTTTCCCTAGAATTCCAGAAAGCTTCAGGATCACTATAGAGAGGTCTAGAAGCTGGCGAAGCTGGTGAAGCCGGAGGTGGGGAGGCTGGAGTTAACATATCTGCAAGTCTGAAGTATTTCTTTCCTGGTGAGGGTAGGGACATAGACCTATCATTTTATGGAGGAGGGCTACTGTCCATTGAGGTATCTGATGTTGCTTTCGCTTTCTTTGCTTGCTTTCGCTTTTCAGGGTCCTTAGGGAAATATCCATTGACTTCCTTGCTGTCTCTGTGTGTAAGGCACTGGTCTTCATAGCAGGCAGTCCAAGACAGTGCTGAATGGCTTCGTTCCTCTCTAGTCTGATGAAGGTTCAAGGTCGCTTTGTCTCCCCTAGAGTTTCCTGCCTGTATGCTGCTATCGTTGCTTCAAGCGGTATTCCTGCGCTTTTGGGAGTGTGTGACTGCATTGGCTGCTATCTGTTTGCTTGCTAGGTAGTCTGGGGAGGAGCGATCGATAGATTCGCGAATAGTGAGGGATGGAGAGTGCTGTGTTTCTTCAATAGTTTCCATTTCAATGTCGGAATCTAGGCTATAGTATGAGGAAGAAGTGTAGTTAGTTTGAACATGATTGGAGTTGTGGTTCTGGAGATCTGAATTTTCAGAGGCGGGGTCCTGTTTTATAATATCTTCAGGCCCTGAATTGGTTTCATGAACTCTGGATAGATAGTCTGCCAGAAAATTCAAAGCTCCAGGCATGTATTCTAATTAAAAATCAAAGCAGCTAAGATGAATTATCCATCTCTGCTGCTGCTCACTGAGATTCTTCTGTGTCATGAGGTTGGTAAGACTCTCATGGTCGGTAACTATGGTGAACTTTGTGTGGGACAACAGGTGGGCGAAGGCTTGTACAGCCTCAACTATTGCAAGCGCTTCCTGTTGGTAGGTGGGGTAGTTACTCTGAGAGGCTGACAGTTTCCTGGAATGGAATACTGCCGGTCTGGCTGTCTCTCTGGTTGGTCTTTGGCCTATCCAAGCACCACTGCCGGTAGGAGAGGCATTGGTGAATAGCCAGATTGGTTCTGGGTTGCTATAGTCAATAGGTTTAAGGATTTGATGATTTTTCGCTGCCTTTTTCACTGCTTGAAAGACTGCTTCCTCCAAGTCTGTCCATATCCATTCGGCATCGTCAGTAAGCTCTGTAAGTGGTACAGTAATAGTGGCGATGTGTGGGAGGAACTGGGAGATATAATTAACTATCCCAATACAGCGCTGAAGTTCCTTTCTGTTCTGAGGTCTTGTCCAGTCCTCAACGCTTCTGATCTTCTCTGGTGCTGGGTGAATGCCTTTATCATCAATAAGGTGACCTAGTATATCAAGTTTTTCTGCAAAGAAAACACTCTTCTTTAGGTTGGCATATAGCTGCGCTTTTTCCAGCTTCTTGCAAATAGCATTGATATACTTGATATGGTGTTGGTGTGTATCGCTATATATCAGGATATCGTCAATGTATACCCATAAAACGACTCCTAACTCTTCTGATAGTGTATCTTCCATGACTCTCATGAAGGTTCCTGGCGCATTTGTGTCTCCTTGTAGCATTACTTTGCAGGCGAAACCTCCAAAGGGTGTCTTGATAGTATTATATTTCTCATCCTTAGGCTCAACCCTGGTCTGGAAGTAGGCTTCACTGAGGTCTATCTTGCTTCGAAATTCAGCTCTGCCTACAGTGTTGACTATGAGCTGCTGGTTAGGGATTGGGGCTTCGTCCTTCTTAGTGTTCTTATTCCTGTAGCGAAGGTCCACTAATGGTCTTATCCTGCCATCAGGTTTCCCTTGAATGACCATGCTGGCGCCTCCTTAAGTTTGTGATCTGTAGAGTATCCCAGCCCTGATTTGTTTCTCTATCCATGCCTTGAATTTAGTGATCAATTTTTCGGAGGTCTTGAAGGTTGGTATCTTGACATAAAGGTCTGGGTCCTTGACCATGATCTGGTGGTTAAAGCGCCACAATGGTGGTAGGGTTTCAGCTATTTCTGTGACCAAAACCTGAGGGAACATCTTGAGGAAATCTGGTATATCTTGCTGTTTAGCCATCGCTGAGCGAGGCTGGGTGCTGTTCCCATTGCAGTTTACACTGACTTTGTGGTCAGGGAAGTAGAGGGTATTTTTCCGGCAGTCTATGACTGCTCCAAAGCGTATGAGGTCATTCATGCTAAGTAGAATATCATAGTCTGATACTGGAGTGACGCACATGTGTACTTTGAGTACCTTCATGCTTCCAATTTCGATATCTGTGATGCAGGTATGATTGCTGCTTGATCTTGATCCTTTGACAGCCATTTTGAGCATTGTAGGCGTCTTCTTATTGGTATAGGGGATATTGTTTGTTGTAACAAAGCGATTGCTGATTAGGGTACCACCAATGGTTCCAGTGTCTGCTAAGACCCTGGCGGGTTTCTTGTTGACTAGCATTGTGAATTCTAATGCTTGGAATGGCCTAGTCACTTCCTTGGGGGCGCCAACAGTAGTCTTGTAGGTTATGATGGTATTCCTTCTATCCAACTCTTCCGTGTCATCGCTCTCTGCCTCATAGTGCTCTTCATCGCTATCGGGGGTGTCCTGGATGACAGTGACATGATTGGACTTGATTTCCTTCTTTGGACAATCATTTGCCATATGTCCTGCTTCTCCACAGTAGTAACAGGCTCCTTCTCTCTTGCGTTGATCCATTTCCTGCTTGCTTGGCGTCTTATGCTTGCAAGAGGTTGATTTTCTCGCCGGAGCTTTGCCTTTTCCTGCTGGCTTGTTGCTGGTTTGTTGTGGAGAGTTCTTAGCTTTGTTTAGCCTATTTCCAAAGGTGCTGGAGGAGCTGCCGCTACTCTCATAGGCTCCTGTCTTGAACATTGTTGCATCATATCTCTCTGCCAGTTGGACAACTTGATTCTAGGTATCGGTTTCTCTTATCTGTGGTTTCACATTTCTTCTCAGCCTGGGATCCATGGCATCCAAAAAGCGTTGTCTTAGTGCATAGTCTGATATTGAGTCTCTAGGCAGTGTTCCTCTTAGGTCTTCTAGTTCTCCAGCAATCTTGGAAATTCTCGCTGGCTTGCCTTCTGAGGACTGTTGTATCTTCTGCCATTTGAGGTATAGGTGATCTGTGTTGGTTGATGCTTGAAAAAGCTGCTTAAAGCGATTCTTGAATTCTTGGAGGGAGGGTTGATTGTCTTCAAACTCATCCATGAGGTTAAGGTATGCACTATGTGCTCGCTTTTCTGTATAGGTGCCATAGTAGTCCACTACATCCTCTGTGTCATCAAGGAAATCATACTTGGATAAGTACTTCTTGACCTCCCTAAACTAGCGCTTGAGTTTGTCTGGTTGTAGATCTTCACCTTCTCCACTGAACTTGGATGGTTGTGAAAGCTTGATCTCAGGTTTCCTGGATTGGTCTAGAGCGTCAGCCATCATCCTAGATGCTGGCGGAGGTGCTGGTGGCTGTCTGGGAGTTTCTGGTTCTTTCCCTTTTCCCTGAGGTACTGGTAGTGGTCTAGAGGGTCCTGGGGAGTCTGGGAATCCAGCAGGTAGTGTCTCACTTCTTGAGGGTACTGCAGAGTGTAGGATTCCAAAGACTGTCTCCAAGATGCTTCTGGTTCTTGGTCTCGATTCCTGAGCTGTCTCTGTTCTCTTGGTTTCTCTTTGGACGATTTGCTCTGCTGTAAGGTCCTCTTCTGAGTCTGTATCAAGGTCTCCTGGTTGTAGGAAACTTTGTCTAGGTATAGGTGTATCGTCACCTTCTCCTTCTGGGTCTCTATCTGGGTTATTCCCAAGTCTGCTAGGAGGTCTGGATATCCTTCCAGACCTAGTGGTCTGACTTCTTCTGTCTGTGAGGATGAATGTAGCACCTGAGCCGGGAGTCTCTCCCTGCCGCTCCTGCTTCTAACTTGTTATCAAGAAAAGGGAAGGGTAATCAATCCTACCCACTATTCTCAATCTGAGAAGCAGATATCACCTACTGAGGCGAAAAAAATGTAACAGGCACTAGGCTGTGTGAACGGTTATACAATAGAGCCTAAGCGGTAGTCTGCTATTGCTTTGGTGTCTAAGGGAGACCTGCTGAGAGGCAAAGACAAGGGGAGTACAATAGAATGGTTTATGGAGCAAAGGGGAACAATAGGATTGCCGTTCAATCAAGTGTATTCACTGTCCAGGCATCTGTCTGAAGTCTGATGTCTCCTGCTAGCCAGGAGACCACTCTCAAATACATGAAATCTTTCCTGCAAGAGCTGAGACTCTGGAAACCCACAGCCACTATGATTACCGGTGAGTGTACAGCTACCGTTATCCTGTGGCCCTGCCAGAGTCCTGGAAAGCCTGAGGCTTTCCCACAAAACTGCCTCTATCCTACGACCGGTATACATAACCTGTTCTTTCCCTTGGAACTCCTGGGGCACAATCCTGCCGATCCTCCAAAGCATACAGTAATTAGGGTGCCAGAATCTAGAGATTCTGGTAGGGAAATCAAATACAAATCAAATCAAATCAAATGAATATAATCTGACAAAGGAAAGGCTAATGAGAGTGGGAATAGAGGTACTGGAATATGTACACATGTTACAAGTCAGCTATTGTCTTAGATGTTGGTGGGGGTACTGGCAGGTGTCTGGTAATTTTTGGTTCTTTCCCTTTTTCCGGAGGTAGTGGTGGTGGTTTAGAGGGTTCTGGGGACTCTGGAAATCCTCCACGTGGTATCTCGCACCTTGAGGGTACTGCAGAGTGTGGTAGAGCTCCATAGAGTATCTCAAAGATTCCCCTTGTTCTTGCTCTCGATTCCTGGGGTGTCTCTGTTCCCTGGAGTTCTCTTTCGAAGATTTGCTCTATAGCAAACTCTTCTTCAGAGTCTGTATCAAGGTCACCTGGTTGTAGCAAGCTTTGTTTAAGTATAGGTGTATCATTACCTTCTCCTTCAGGTTCTCTATGTAGGCTATTCCCAAATCTCCTGAGAGGTCTGGATATCGTTCCAGAACTGGTGGTCTGACTGCTTCTGTTTGTAATGATGAATGTAGCACCTGAGTCGAGGTCTCTCACTGCCGCTCCTACTTCTAACTAGTTATTAAGAAAAGGCAAGAGTGATCAATCCTACCTATTGTTCTCAATCCTGATAACAAGATATCACATACTGATGTGAAAATAATATAACAGACGCTAGCCAGGAGGAACGGTTATACAAAAGAGCCTATACTGTAGCTTGATATTACTTTGTGTCTAAGGGAGACCTGCTAAGAGGCGAAACCAATGAGAGAACAATAAAATATTTTATAGAGCAAAGGGGAACGATAGGCTCGTCATTCAACCAAGTGTCTTTAGTGTCTAGGCATCTGTCTGAAGTCTGCTGTCTTCTGCTAGCCAGGAGACCACTCTTAAATAGAGGAAATCATTCCTCCAAGAGCTGAGGCTCTGGAAACCCACAGCCACAATCATTACCAGTATGTGTACAGCTACCAGAATCTTGTTGCCCTGTCGCAGTCCTGGAAAGCCTGAGACTATCCCACAACACTGCCTCTATCCTACCACCAGTATACAAGACCTGGTTCTTCCCTTGAAACTCCAGGGGCACAATCCGGCTGATCCTCCATAGCATACAGTAAGCATACCGCCGGAATCTAGAGATTCCGGTAAGCATATCAAATACAAAAGAAATCAAATACAATGAATGTAATCTGACTAAGGGAAAGCTAATGAGAGTAGTAATAGAGGTACTGGAACATTTACATATGTTACACAGCTACCATATGTATAGTCTTCTCTGACTATAGAGCTTATTTTTGGAGACTACCCTCTCAACAGCCCTCCAGATACACTGCTCAATAGGAGTTCCTAATACTCACATCCTTGTGAAATCCATTCCTAGTGTGGATACCATACTTGCGTGTTAAAGTAGAAGACCTTTCATGGGCCACTGCCGGTGACCCGCGCTCCTCCACGTTATTTTTTAAGGTACAAAGACTTTATTCTCAGTATAAGTTCCAGGTGGGGGCCAGGGAGATGTGCGGAATATACCTTCTAGGATTCTAAGAATAGATATAGTGCTCCCAGGCAGGGACTTTAGGAGGACGAGATGATGAGGAGCCTAACTTATCAGGTATTCATTATCTCACCATCGAGTGGGCTCCCATGATGCTCTGCCGAACAGGAACCTTAGCCACCCGGCTTGGTTAATCCGGAGGAGATTGGGTACTTGGAGAGAGAAAAACGCTGGAGTTCTATTTGAATACACTTTTTTAATTATCCTATATGCATCAATTCACCAGCTCCCTGTTACCTGGTTCAGATTCGGATGCTTATCCTGAGTCTTTGTGGGTTTATATGATGCAGCGACTCTGCAGCCCGTTCAAATCCCGTTCCATAGTGTGATGCCTCTACTAGTTGTAAGGGCAATTATTTGAAAACAAAGGAAATAGGTTTCCTCCCCAAAATACAGGAGTTGGATCCTCCTGCTAGTTGGATTTTTCTACCTACTTTCCAAGCTCAAGGTATTATATCATACAACTTCAGTAATACCTCTTCCATAACAGAGTCTTACAAGCACCAAAACCATCTAACAAATCCTGGAGACCCATCATACGAACACTGTTTACGTTTCTATCAAATATGAGAGATTTTTGCTGATAAAAGGTTCAAGGACCACTTGGAACTGAAAGTTTTTGTATAACAATTGGGCGATGTATCAATGCATTTGAACCCTTTTCTGCGTCGCTCCAAAATATTACATCCCATCATAAAGTAACGAGGTGTGAAGGAAGGGGAAAACGAAAAAAACTCTGTGCTGAGGGCAATTGAAGATGGAACCTTTCAAAACCCACTTTCCCCATCCGCAACCCTTCACCTTTACAAATAGAAGCATCACATGATGCAACGGGCTGGTACACATCCCTAACGCTTTTATCATACATATTATGATAACGTTTGAAAGAAAGATGGTCACGAAGCCCAGATCCTGCCATAAGCCATGATAAAACTCACCCGGAGACAGGGCAAGCATGCCAACTTCTCATCAGGTCGTTTACGCGGAGAGGTAAAACCCGTGAAACCAGACCCAGTATTGGGGGCTGCAAATGCCAACTTCTGCCCTGCTTTTGTCCCTTTCTGAGAGTATCATCTCGTAGCAATGCTCCTTAAATATAATTTCAAGAGGATTAGCTTCAAGGTACTCGAGAATAGGCAACTGTATAACCTCCTGAGAGGGCCAAGTTTAAGAAGCACGATATTTGCCGGGGGTTTCATGGGCTCTTCATTGGAGCAACAGTCTCTTGCAACATCAATAACTCCCACATAAAGTTAGGTCGGATTGCGCAATTTCTCTATCCCAAGGCAATTTTCCTCCGAGTGACAATACCTGATGAAAGCAAAGCCAAAACGGGCGAACAGATAGTCTAAGATGGTAGAATTCCCCGCGAACAACCAGAGCAACCCCCCTCCGACGGTGACATTTCCTCAGGAGCGCGATCCTCCCAAATACCTTTGCGCACACCCCCCCCC
>QFET01006651.1:0-10356 GCA_003316355.1 Tuber calosporum | reverse complement strand
CGTCACATGACCACGCGCCCACCCCTGGATTTACGAACGCGAATCCGTAAGTTCGGGAACACCAACTCCCGGGGGATGATATGATATAATACTATACCTCCCTGACTCAACCCTCCTCTCCTCTGTCATCCTAGGGCAACCAAAAAAAAAACCTTATTGCATAATCCCGCGCAAAACCCTCAAAGCAGGAGGAGGTCTCCCTACTCGAGAACAAGACGAGTGATGCTTAATGATTCCGTCTCCACCCGGTCGGCCTTCCCCGAACACCCGTGCTCATATCCCTCATTCCTTCCCTCCTTCCGTGCGCCCGAAACGAGTAGGCATATAGTCCACGGGACCTGCCTTTGACTCATCGGCCTCCCGACCGTCTGGCTCGGCCGAGTTGAATTTAGATTTTAGGTCTGTTTACGCAGCGTCAGTCAACTTTGAGCAGCATATTTTACTTGGATAATCCACTGGTCTATCCCTGTCCGAATTCTAATATCCGTGGCTTGAGACAAAACGCCTCCAGAAGGAATACCGGTAGAGTGCCTGCGCATGGATAGTGTTTACTTGGCGTGGTATTGCTTTGGCTTGGTTGGATTTTGTCAACTGCTGTTTGTGATTTAGTTAAACTTGGCAGGTTATGACTATTGCGGTTTGGCTCTGTCTCTTATCTGATGGTGGATTGTTCCAGTTGAATACCGTACCGTAAATGTACGGTACGGGTGCGGTACAAGTGCCCAGGGAGAAGATTCCGTAAAGTACGAGGCAGGGGTTATTTTTTTGGATAACTGCCTTGCCGCGTACAATACATACGGTGGGTGGGTGGGTGGAGCGGGAAAGTAAAGTAAGGTACAATGAGGCTATGGTACGAGAATGTACTGTAGTTCCAAGTGTTACTCACGTGGACTCGGCCTCCGAGAGCGTCCGCAAATATTTTGCGTGATGAGGGTTTTGGCGTGATTAAGGGTGACGAGTGAGCAAAACGAGGGGGATCGATCTATCGATTAATTCTGTTTTATTGATTATCTATTCGATTGTCAAGCCCCCCGCCTCCCAGCCTCAACCGACAGAATGCATAGACGACCGAATCACACTTGGTGATCCGCACCAGCACTCCAGTAGTCCAGGCACTATTCTCGGAAGGCCGACGCAATCCACTACGCAATGACCACACTTTTCGCTACTTGAGGCACAAAATCACAGGATATCATTCTCGGGCTGTACTCGAGCACAGAACAACTATCGCAACAGTAGGCAGCAGCAGTAGGCTATGGTGCGTTACACAAGGGACTGGGGACAACAAGTCCATCATCCCACTTCCCAGTGTGTCCACGGTGAGCACCCTTGCACCATTTTATCCCCGTGCCAGAGCTTGTAGCTCTTTTTATTCACATTGTGCCTCTTGCGCCTCAATAGGATGGAGCTATGATATAATAAAGTCTTGGATATTATACAAGGAAAAATCAGATAAGCAATCGCGGAGTGCCGCAACCGGCCATTTTGATTCAAATTTGGTGAGTCTTCTCGTCGCACTCGAACCACAATCACCCTCTGGGACCCTTGTCGCGGAGAATTACCACCCGAAACTCGCTTAGCTTGGTTAGTCATCCTGAGAGGAGGACGAGATGTTGTAGGCCGGGTGGGTTGATGTTTAACGTTTCACCAAGTGTTTATTTGAATGGGGTGGAGAAGAGGGCTTGGTGCAGTACGGGTAGCTTGGCCGAATAATTTGTTGGGTTGCCCGGAACATGCACCTTTCTATCCATCGATGATACTAGTGCCTTCTGCGCTTTGTAACAGAGCCCTATCACACCTACCAAGCTCTAGGAACAGCACGTACATTGCTTTTGAAAAGATCAGTTCCCTGGCTGTCCAATACCGTACACACGCTAGTAGGATATCATAACCAACCTTTTATTTATCATATTCTTGTAGGGACAAGGCTAACCCCTAACCCTGAACTCACCTCCACTCACAAGATCTCACAATATCATACCATACCAACACCATGTCGAGCCAGTACTTGCACCATCCCCCACCAGAGGCGCAGCAAAAAACGCCTACGTACGCATACTCGTAATACCGTGGCATTCGTGAAACGGACAACTGCTGTTACGCGGGGCCAAAAATTGGCCAGAGCCTCAGAATCTTGACGGTATGCAACAGCGGTCCGTTTTACAAATGCCCACACATTAACTTACGATTCAACCTTAAACAACTGCACCCAGCTCACCCTGACAAGTATGATATACCGGTATATCACAGAACCGGTGAGTACCGGCGGTGTTGGGCAAATGTCCTCAATCAATGCCCTACGGTATTTCTACTGCGACCGTGCCACAAAGTAATAATGCTGGTACAAGTACTTGTACGAGTACTAGCACAGCAAGGTGCTCGCGTAGAAGCTGAAACACCTCCAATACCAAAAGGCACATACGGCAGGTACTTGTGGTTTATTTTTTGAGACACATTTTTTTGTTCTCGTTTTGTCTGGTGGTATGAGACTGTCAGCGAAGGAACTGTAAGGCTCGCTAGCTCCCGGACCGAGAAGAGGCGTGCGGGCGCCGGGCACCGAGAGGTTACAGTATGTGCAAGGCTATTTACGGAGAGGGCCCCGATTGGGTGACTGGAATTTTATCTCTGTCATAGTCATGATTAATCTTCACTGGTAGATAGGGTGTGGCAAGGAGTTTGCTTCTAGAAGTGGTTTGGTTGTGTTGTACAGCCGCATTCGAAAAGATCTCTTACCCTTCCATCTACCCCCCTGCTCTTGGAAAGCCTTTGCTAACCATCTCTCTCTCCCGTTATTCCGCAAATCAAATTGTGTTAAAAATTTACAGTATTCCTAGAGGCATATCCAAGAACAGCCATTTAAAAGGCTCTTCTTGGTCCCTTGTTGTTGGTTGGCACAGTTCTTGAGATACAAAGGAGGGTACGAGAACTTTACGAATGCGGCTGCAAATATCTTAGTACAGGGCACGAAGGACACTCATCCCAGGCAAGAAGTATTGTACTGTGCTAGTACTGTGCCCGGACAACTTCTTTCCTAGACGTGTGTCAGTTCTCGGGCACAAGGGTAAGTGGGGCTCACTGGTATTTTAGGGGTTGGCACACCTCTGTTGTTTTGGTCAGGGTAACTATGCCCCTATGTTGATTATGAAATTTCACCACCACCTCTGCTACTGTAGTTGAGCTCTGCTATTCCTATTTCCTGATGGCCAACTGGAAAGTCTGTGGGCTATGGGCCTGCTTGTAAGGGGGCTGCACTACTGGCAGGGCATTACCAAGTGTGCCCTACTTTTGTCCTTTACCCGATGCGATCATAAGATATCACTCAGATTTCCTAATTTGTGCTAGTTTCCACATGGGTGCCCTACCCCTTTCGGAAGTGCGTCCGACTTATGGTATCATAACAAATAAAACAGTAAATACCACATCCAATCCTGTCATAATTGAAAACAATTTGTATTTCTTGAGACCAAACCAAGTTGGCATTTTCTCTCTTTAGGAAATCCCCCAGCAGCACAGGAAAAATCCTATTCTTATTGTTACCCCCGAGTACTAGTATCGTGCTCTGTCGAACTTCCTCTGGTTACTCGTCCCAGGCAAGAAGTATCCGAACATTGAGGTGATCAGACGCGATTTCGGGCAATTCTCACCAAAATTGCCCCTGTAAACTGTGTACACAGGCCTCAAAGATAGGTCTCACCTCTGAAATATCCCTGAAATATCCCTGAATAATCCCTGAATAATCCCTGAATAATCCTTGAATAATCCTTGAATAATCCCTGTTTCGCCCCCAAATGTTCGGATACTTCTTGCCTGGGACGAGTACCATAGGGACTTTCTCGACCACTCAGATAAAGGCCCAGCCACTACGCCGTGAATTCGACAGGCTTATTTTCCCTCCACCATCAATTAGCCTAACCTGCCTATTAAGATTCTTGTTTCACGTTACACACAAATAATTTCAACTGACCCACTCCTGTTCAATCGACTTTAGCACACTTTTGGGGATTGCACTAAAGGTGTTTGGTCCCTAGCGTTTGGTTGGCTGTGTTTTTGCTTGTACCCCGTGGGGTTCTTGGGTTATAATCTTGGATGAGGGTAAGTTTATCAGCCCTAGACTTCCTTCCATACCATACGGTACTCGAGTACATATCATATCATACACAAAATGTGGAATCTGGGCAGATAGGGTAACACAGGAGCTATTATCTCTTTCAGCCCCACAATCATTTGCTCCGGTGAAGATGGCCTTGTCTTGTCTCAAGTCCACTCCTCTTCCGTGTGACGAATTGAAAGTTCTTAACGCCCTCCGCAGTCGACGGTCGGGCTAAATGGCAATATCACAGGACCACTTTGATTCGGAGTCAGTTTTTCTAAGTCTTGCATTTTTTATTATCTATTTTTCGCACTTTTTATGGTTCCTGAAATCGGTGTGGGTGATCTGGTGCTACTGGGTGTTGTATCATATCTCGCGGCTTGTGGCCGTTTTTGGGTGTTGGTGTTCTTTCTTTTCTTTTCTTTTTCTTTCTTGATTGATAACTCGGATTGGTACTCGAGTGTCATACTCGTAGGGTCAAAGGGTTGATTGGCTGGCCTCCCAAGTTGTTCGGTGTAACATATATTGTCAAGTTTTTCTCCTGCAACTGTCGAAAAGGTGCATGCAAAAGCTCGTATTTTCCTGGAAGCGACTACGTGGATTTCTCTTGAGTCTCGAACACGTTTGCTTGTTTGCTTGCCCTTGCGATAGAATTAGTGCTAGGTCACTTTTGAACAAAGGCTGGGAGCGGAAGTGGAATTGAGAATTGCGCTGGAGTACCGTAGGGTATCCAAGTCTTGCGTGCTTAGGTTCTTAGTGACGGTATTCCAGCTAAAATTATCATGATTATCAGTGATGGGGTAGCGATCTCCTACCGGAAAATCTCAATATTGTGCTATCAGGACCTCGGTAAAATATAGCACTGGTACCGGTAGTTGGGATTCCTCACCGGCCAAATTATATGTTATGGGCTTTTAAGCTTGAGGCTCAACTACGGCTAATCAATTTTATTCCTAAAAAAAACTAGAGGAGACACCGCCCTAACGGGCATACGGTCACCCAACGGCATGAGTATCCAGCAAGATCACAATTCCCTCTACGAATGCAGGTGGGAATGATCCCACGGTATGAGAACGCAAGTACTATGCACAGGAAGACGAATATTTATTTGAAAATTCCGTTGAATACATCTATGTCGTCGTATCATACTGTATTATGGATGATATGAAAAACCCTTACCCAAAATACAAACATATTGTTCACAATTCGCAGTTTCTTTCAATCCTTGCAAAAGAGAGAAAAAAAGCCAAACAAAAATGAGACGAAGGACAAAACTTATTGTAGTACCAGTAATCTGTATATCCGTGCCAGCCCTTAAAACAAGAACAAAAGGAAAGCTATGATATGATAAAACATTAACAAAGGCTATCGGGGTAATTACCGGCCAAAGACACTAGGATAAGAAGAAGAAGGAGAAGAAAAAAGGCACTACTTCATCCCCATCGTCTACTTCTCACTCCCGGAATCAGGATTCTTCTCGACCTCCAACCTGTCCACATACGCCTCCCTAAAGCACCATCCAGGGTGGAAAGCATTCAACAAGAGCACGGCGGCAATAACCATAATCCCCTCCAGCACAAAGAACAAGGTCTGATCCTTGGTGAGAGCACCGCCCCATCCCTGTGCCAACTCAATAACCCTATAAACACTCCTGATGAAGATGAGAACAGTCGCCAGCGTGAGCGAGATCAAGAAGGCACGGAGTTTCTTGGAGGCGCGGAGCTTTGCGTGTGTGGCGTCAAAGTCTTGGGTACTCGTCTTGACGCGGTAGGCATACTCTGCGCAAAGCGTCATGAAGAGGGCCAGCGTGAAGACCTGGAAACCTAAACCTGCCAGCATGACGTTGTTCCCGCTTGCCGGGTCTTTGTTATCCTGTGAGAGGGTCGAGGCGATACCACCTCCCGCGCCCTGCAGGCAGAGGGAGATGAAGTCGCAGGTTATGAAGATGTATGTATAAGCTTTTGGAGGTAAGCGGGAGGTTTCAGCGCCGAAGACCATTACACTGGGGTTATGGGTTAGCTTGGGTATTCATTAGAGTTCGGAGGGTTTACGCAGACTGACATTCTGGAGAGGCAGAGGTAGATTCCTGCGCATAGGAAGGCGGGTGCAATTGTCAAGCTGCATATTTGCATAAGGAACTAGGGATATTAGCTATGCTCAATCTGTGGGTACGTTGCTTGTGAACTTACCGGATCCATTGAAAAAGGCTCATTGTGAGCCCATATTCGCCCACCATATCCGACTATTTCAGCTGTTTGCGCTGTTAGCCTCAACCTTTGACATGAGGGAGGAACTGAGAGAGGGAAAGAGGGGAAAGGCTTACCAAGGCAACCAAAGAACATTGAAATTAAGAAACCCCATGTCTTGTACTTGATTCCTTGACCAGTGTGTGCAATCAAAGACAGACCAAAGAGTGCAATCATCAGACAATTGAGGGCAAGTGAGGGCCGGTAATCCCAAAAGGAGGCATCCAGAGGACATATATCGAGGTTACAGTCTATGCTGTTCCAGTAGGTCATATTATGACCATCAATTAATTTCACGGTCATTGTCGAAAGTGTTGTTGCGGGAGATTTTTGACTCGAAGAGGGATTCCTTTCTTCTTTCGATCTTGTGAAAGTGGTGGTGGTGATAAAGTTGTGCTTGGATGATTGACTTCCGCTAACTTGGGGATGGCGGGCTATATAATCCTCGAATTCGTATTCGGGTTGTTTCTGCTTTTGTATCAAGCTGCGTTGTGCTTGAAGTGTATCTTGTCATCGGGGTGTCCTATGGGTACTTATATCGGTAGGGCCTGCATGGAATGGTTCTTTTGCACTATGCTCGAACACTGGACTCGTCAGGCATACTGCTCATCTTCTCCTCCCCTACCGCCTAGCATCCTGGTAGAATGCTTAATTCAAAGTGAAATGCATGTGGCGGAGCATTCACTATGCCCCAGGGTAGGTTGTGACCGGCGCCCGGCGGCCCGATCTGGAGGAATCTCACTGACGGAGACATTAGATTTTACTTATCGGGGACTTTTCTAGGTTCCATTGAAGACTTGTCAAAAACTATTGCCAGTATAGGTGTAAGCTTAAAGGGTTGGAGGGGGCTTTGGCTCGGTAGCGAGATTGAGGGGGGTGATTACATTACGCGGCGATACTTTCTTGTGCAGTATTCAGAAGGAGCTGGTGTTGAAGGCTCCGTATGGTACTAGTATACCGTAGTTGCAGAAGCAGCTGGGTTTCATGGAGCTTGGCATTGCGGCAGGTTGATTGAGATCACAGGTGTTGGTGGTGGGTCGGTGCATCTTGTGCCCCGGTGCATTCACTGTTTTCGTGCACACCTTTGCTATTGGTGGGTTGGTATAATACTGCAGTAGTGGTTGTCATGACTCGAAACTCTCGGGAACATTATTCCTCCGACCTGAGCCTCTCCATCTCACCTCTATTGTTTAACGCTCCGAGTTCTCCCACTACCATCACTACCACCACCAACCAGCGAAAGAATCATGCCCGAGTACTGAATGATCAGCCAGTCCAGTCTCGTCCTATCATACACACAGCCCTTTACAAGAATATCAGTGTTTATTTTTGTTCACTTTTCACCACTTTTCACCACTTTGCTCAGCTTTGTTCCCGATCCCCTTGATGGATATCGTCAAGCCTCTTCCTCGTCCTGTCCCCTGAGGAGCTCAAATTGTGGGTGAGTCTACTACGGTGGCTATTCCCATCCAATTTACCGCTCACACCTGAAAGCCACAAAATGCAAACTTCACAGCGCAGAGAATTGGGGATAAGAGATGGCTAATGAGGGCAACTCAATCTTCATCTGGACAAAGTATCCTCCCTTGGCTTCATTCTTCCGAAAGGGCTGCTTAGTAGTGCCTATTGGTCATAGGCCAACTAAAAATATTCTTGCACTGACTAACTAACTGACTCCCGGTCTAGGACTTGTGATACGGTAGTTGACCAGAACAGTTGCGGTTCCGCGTAAAGAAAGTTAGCCCTAAGGAAGAAGCTTGTTTTTGCGGCATTGCTAGGATGAGTGAAATAGGTCTGATGAATATCTCTCTACTTGTATCAATCGCGATTGAGCCCTGAGCAGGACTACGATACCGGGTATGCAGATGAGGGACGGGCAAAATGGAGCGAAAGAGAAAAAGGATGCAAGGGGAATGCCAAGGCTTGTTTTATGGTTTCCATCGGCGTCGCCGACAGCTACACGCGCACGCGATGACGAAGAGGATCTCTTGCCCACCTCGTATTTCTGCATTTTTTTTTTCTTTTCTTCTTCTGATGCGATCACTCGTCGAAAATTCCTCTCAAGTCCCATTTCTCCCATTTTCTCGCTAACCGGAGGCCCTGTTCGAGGGTGATCACGAGTTTGGGTCGGCTCCTTGGTACACTGGATGTCACGCAAAAATGAAGCCACTGTTCTAAACCTCCCCCATTTGTGCGTTACTCCCACTCGAGTTCTGTACCTGTTCCTTCATGTCACACTGTAGCAAGCTTCCAGAATACCCTGTCAGACTCGGGTCCACCCTTACCGGTACGAGTACTCCCCCTTCCGTCCCGACACCACCACCACCACCACCGTCACCCCTCGTCCGAGCCCCTCTTTCCTTCTTTCTTGTCCTAAATAGTTCAATCAGTCCCTACCGTTGACTATGATACGCCAACACGTCACACGTCACCTTCTGCCCCTCAGAGAGCTTAAATTCTTTATCTAATCTAATCTATCGAACGCTATTCCCACTTGGGTCCTGTAACGCGACCCAAGCCCCCCTCCCAAGCCTTACCCAACCTAACAACTATTATTATTATACTCGTGCACTATTACCGTACGAAGAAGCCTTGCTGAGAAAAGGAAAGAAAAAGAAAAAGAAAAGAAAGAAACAATGTCGCACCGGCCGAGGATGGCGAAAATGGAAACCGGAAAAGAAAAATAACAACTACCAGCCCCGGGGCATGTATTTCTCCGACGGAGGTCCCCCGCCTGATTCTCTTTAGCTTTCTGAGTTTAATTGCTATACGTAAGCTCTGTTATGACAACTGTCCTGTACCGTAGTGTTGAGCCCAGAGGCCAGTCCATCTAGTTCTCTATCCAGGGAGTTAGAGTCATTATATGGGATCTGAAAAGTGGTTAAAACGGTTTCAAGTTTTCTTAGCTTTTGGGGCCCCCCTTTTTTTTTCATTCTCATATCCGTTCATTATATTATATTCGACAATATTTTCATTTTTTGATAATATATATACGTGTGTGGTGTTTTGAAGTGCACTATATATATTCATTTTCCGACGAAAAGAGAATTCAAAGATTACACTATCACCAGAATCACCGACGTCATGACCACACCAGATAATAGCACCGACAACTCTAGTCTCGAAGTGATGAAGAGTTGGATGTCGCAGAACATTGCATGCATATCAGAGTCCGCATCCGTGCAGGATGCGGGCGATAGAGCAGCGGAAATGAAGGAAGACTGGGTTGAGTGGATAAATGGTTTGACCGTCCCGAATGAAGCTCGCATCGAGTATCATACATAACTAATACTAATTCCTCCTATGTGCCGTTTAACGGTAGATGGTGGTGATGAGGATGATGATGATGAGGGTGGTAGTAGTAGTGGCAGTGGTAGGGAAGGGTCCAGCAAGAAATGATGGCTTTCTGGTTTTATCTACAGCATGGTTCTGAACGGTATGCGAAATTACCCCTTTCTTATTGGACCGTACTACCCCACACAAAAGAGCACAAGGTTAGTCTAATTCGATTCGAATAGGGTTATTCTCGGGGTGTAATATGTCCGTTACCACCCGTATCACAAGACCGAGAAACGGGTATATTAGCTGTGCCCGTTTCGAAGTCTTTTTTGTTTTGTCCCCTTTCTAACTGCGTAGCCATCTCCTCTCAAGATTTAATCTCAACTCCCAAATCTCAACTCCCCTCCATCACGACCGCTAGATTTTCCAACATCTCCACCCACCAAGTACATACACACCAGAAAACGAAAAAAAAACCCTCCGCAGGACGGACGGATAATATCATAATTCTAATTAGAGCAATGTGTTACACTCCCTGCTCAAGTATATATCTCTCTCCGTGACACCTTACTACCGTATAATATACAAACTGACAATCCCCCTAGTTATATCTCTCCCTCTCAACAACAAAAACCTTCCTCCAACTGTTGGCCAGGAGCTAGCCAACGCACCGGATACCTGGGAACCCTCCTTCCAATAGAGTCGTTTACATATATAACACATTCTCCCCTCCTCCCCCCC
>QFET01006649.1:0-21125 GCA_003316355.1 Tuber calosporum | reverse complement strand
CATTTTGATTATGCTTGCAGGAGAGAAAAACCTTTCCGATCGCCGTCTTGTCAATGGCCAACTGACAATCCGACTTTGAACCCAAACCTAGGTATGAGACTCAGTAGCCCTTTGGCTTTTTCCGTCTATGCAAGCACTGCAGTCAACTGTGTCTACTTGGCCTATCAGCAGCTTTTCTTGTGACTACATAGCTGCCCCGGTAAGTGTCTTTACCGAGTTGGCTAAATAGGCGCTACCTATAGCAAACCGTTCAGGGATCACCTTAGCAGTGATAAGACTGAATGCCTCTTAGAGTCCTGTAACGTCCCTCAGTAATGGTATAGCGCCTGGGCTATCGTTGTGTAAGTAGTAGAGTTTTATCCAGTTAAACTTCCATTTATCTCCTACTCTCAGATAGCTATTCCGGGGGACCCCCATACCTCCCATCAGGATTATAGGCACCTAGAGTACCCTCTGAAGGCCATCTGATGTCAATACTAACTACTTGATCAGGTCGGCCGTCGCACACCGGTATATATATCCTGCAGACAGCATCTGGTCGGAATGACTCCAGTGACGTATACGGGGTTACGCTGCCACCTTCGATTTCTCAGTTTTGTTAGGCTTTTACCAACTGTCACCATTTCCCACCCGTCGCAAGGGGCGAACGTGGGAGCCGCAAGGGGGTGTTGGACGCGCCAAACCCACTACAACTACCATGGGGTACTTGTAGTAAGATTTCGCGTTTCGCGTAACGTTATGGGAGGGTAACTAGGGGTCCACGATTTCACCTGCGATCCGCAAGGTAGGGTAACTGGGCCCTATCATGGTGCAAATAGCTGCCGAAGTCTGTGTAACGCCTCTTTGCGTCACCAGAAGGTTCCGCGTAACTGACCTATTTGTTACATATGATTCCACGAGCTTGAAACACCTGGTTACACAAATGTAGCACACCTGGCGGCGTCTACACTGCTTACCATGTTTTCCTAGGGCTCCCTGTTACCCTGCCTAGGTGGTTACCCTCCCTCACTGAGGAGATGGGTTACCCTATCTAAAGGGTTACCCTGCCTAACCATGCTTCCAGGTTACCCTACTCAAAAGGGTTACCCTGCCTGACTGTAGCTCCGGGTTACCCAGTCTAGCGGGGTTACCGTACCTAAGTGTGTACCAAGGTTACCCGGCCTTGCTGGGTTACCCTATCTAACTAGGTACCTAACTACCCTTTCTTCAAGAAAGGTACTTATGGTTGCTATGTCACTTTGCAGGTGTCTGGTACTGTTCCTGTCCACGTCCTAGTAGGACCACTGGCTGGGCTGAGGTTCGGTAAGCTATACCAACTGATGTATGGGTCGTTACAGCCTGTTTCAGTTGCCAACCTTTCAAGTCCCGAATAGACTTATTTCAACTCTGCGCCAATCATTTGTTCCCCACGGGTTATCCGTTGAGTGTGTTGCTGGAGTTGGTTTACCTGATCCTGAGCTTGACCAGATAATTCACGGTAGGCCAGATGTTGCAGATCCACTGATGCCTAGAGGGTACAGTTGTAGTGGCTCATTACCTGGCCTATGCTTTCCACTAATCTTTCCATAGCTGGATTTCTGATGTAGCGTGGGCGGCTAGTGCTTGATCGAGTTCCTGGGGCTGACTTTCTGACTCCACGTGGCTCTGACAGGTGGTGCTGAGCCAAAGGTGACCTGGAGCATCCTGGTGCATGGTCGCTTCCAACTAGAGGAACTTCTTCTTTGTCAGACATGGCTTGGTCCGTGTCGAGAGTCAATTGTTGTGCCATCTCGTTCTTATTGGGACTCTGCATCTTTTCCTAGTCTCCAAAGAGATGGGGTGAATCAGGTGGAGGTAAAGCTGAAAGGTCTGGAGGTTGCTTCATCTTCAGTATCGTAGTCTTGAAACGGCTTCTACTACAAAGTTGGACTTTAAAAGTCTTCTTAGATTTCTTGGAAATCTGATTTAGTCAGAACGAGTAAGGGATCGGTTAACCAGGAGGATTCCTTAGGGGTGTAGAATTGGTCTCCGTGAGGGAGTTTTCCAGTATTTCTTTGAAAGAGGAGATGTATTTTGAGGGACGTGGTTTGAGCAGTAGGTCGTCAAGGAGGGTGGAATCAGCTGTGAGCTCGAGTGATTCCTGTGGTATGACTTGGAGGTGTCCACTAGTCATGTAAAGAGCCTTGGTAACAAGGAGAAATATTAAAATACTGTTAAGGGTAGTCGATTCTAAGTGCATGCGAATCGGACTAGGCTTAAATCTCTCTTCGTAAACGGAGATTGTCTAGGAAGGCTGGTAGGTAATGATTTTTAGAATAAAAACTTATGAAATTGATAAGATCTCTTCTCCATTGGTTGATGATGGCTAAATCTCTGGAGGCACTTCAATATTTATATCCCGCATCTGAGTGTTCTAGGACTACAACTGCTTTACATATAAACAGGTATTTTCTTCCCAACCTTCGTCTCATCATCCAAGAGCGAACCCGCTTTGATCCAGAAACTTTCTCATCCCCCATACAGCTAATGGTATGATCAGAGCTCCCGACCTCTCCCAGGGTGTGGAAACACTTAGTCTGAGTTGTCAACCTTCTTTCGGCTGTTAAGATATGGCCTCCCAGTTTAGAACTTACTAATAACTTCTTAGAACTCCAAGGGGCCAGCTTGGTTGTTGGCCGAATCTGCCTGTGCCTTCTTATCCAGCTTTGCACCTGGCTTTCAGGATGACTAGTGTTCCCGATCGGGCCAATACCTTCTCGTGTTTACTGCCTCCCCTCATCAACTTGTTCTGATAGGTTCATTGACCTTATAGGCAGCATGGGGGCGTCAGCGTACTCTCGGTATGTATCAGAGTAGCCTACTAAATCGCGCATTAATACCCATCTAGGACTACCTGGGCTCTGATAACTTCAACTGTGTGTAACTTGGCGAGTTTCTGACGGAATCGCTTCGTTCTACTTCCCACACGTACCCAGAAAGGCCCTCTCATATATCCTGCTGACAGCGTCCGGTGGGACGGACGGCAATGGCGTATATGGGGTTACGAGATGTGTTCCAATTACTCGTTTTTCCTAGTAGACATGCAACTGCAAAGGTGCCTGTGTCGACTCCCAGGGCGACTGCCAAGGCCACATGTGGGTAATTGCCTGTAGAGGTTCAGATTCCTGCAGTTCCTCCTGAAAAGTCATATAATCCTCTTGGGAGTTGTTTGTGCCTAACACTGATGTGGCAAACCATCTTGGCAAAATATGAGGCCACTATGTGTTATAGGCCAGGGAAGGGAAACTATTTAGCAGACACTATTTTCAGTCTTTATGTGCAATGTGATTGAGAAGCAAACTACACTCAAGACCCTACCAACAAGGAAGACTCAAACCCTTACTAGATACCTATTACACTCACAAATATGTTGCACTCTCAGAAAAGGATATCATAGGGAAGACAAAGTCACTTTTGAAATCAACGACCATGAAAGAAATCATGCTGTGATGGACTAGAGTGCTTTCTAAGATCAGCAATGGACTATCCACAAGGAGGAGAATCACTCTCACAAGGTAGTGCTACATTAGCTAGGGTCTAACTTTGAAAAAAGGAATAGCATGATCCAACCTCAGTAACCAGTACTGGACTTCAGCGAAGTCAGAAGACGTCTAAAGAAGCCATTGGGTAATAGTTGTTTAGAATACCAGGACCAGGAGAGTTGCTACAAACAACCAGTGAAGGAACCTAAGTGCCTAGTCTATTCCAATGCGGCACTCAAACAACTGTCACAAATCGTGACTTAGCAATATAGAATGATTTACATGACTCACGATTTGTGAAATCATTTATGACATTGATATTTGGTTTGATTTATGTTTATAGTTTCATGACTCATGATTGTGAGGTCATATGATATTAGGACTTTCGCACCTGACTACAAGTATGAGTCAGGGGTTTCACGCATGTGACGCAATTAGCGCACATGACCTTTTATATAAAATGGATACTATGGGGAGTGTATACTATGACCCAAGCTATGAGTCATAGGATGGTTGTTATACTATGACTCACACGGCAGTCATAGTAAGGAGGTGACTCATAGTAAAGTCACCAGGGTTTGGGTTGTAGGAAGAGGGCCTATATAAGGAATGGTCACTGACACAGATAGCTAGCTCTTCACGCAACCACCCTAGTTACTTCCTATGTTATATTTTACCTATTAGTTCTATCTATACTTTACTCTTATTACGACCATCAGTTTATATCACCGACCTAGAGGTCATTCATGGGACGTATCGCTAAGGAGCAGTGGCAAGGGCTAGGTATGAGAAGACTCAGTGTTGCCAAGGCGACGTAAGGCTACAAGACCTGACGAGCGGTAAGACCAGCGGTACGTATCATTACGTGTAGCAGTTGAACAAGATAGTGTGTCTTGTCCAGCAGACTAGGGATAGGGTTGTAACATTTGGTTGCGTCTTTTACGAAACATAACGAATACAAAACCGATTCACCTACAGATACAGAAGTACCAGACTTCAACGATCCACAGTCTTTCTTAGGACTATAAGCAGAACTTGGACAAGTACTAAGCAAGATATCGCGAGAAGGATCCCCTAGACCTCCAAGGCCGGTCACCCCGGAAGCAAGATCAAGATCAGGGTCAGTATGCTCATGAGCATCCCCAATATACAGGATGTTTAGGGCAACAGGAATAGCGGATACGATAACTCTTACTAGTGAACACCTCTAAGAGCTGATTTGAACAGTACAAGAAAATCCACAGGAACAGACCATTTGGAGGCCAAAAATAAAAACCCCATATACCTTCACTGGAGACTGCACCAAACTAGGAGTATGGCTAGTCAAACTGGCAATGTACTACACAGCACTAGGATGGGGAGAGAACGAACATGAATTAAAGTGGACTTTGCCAACTACCTATTGAGGGAATCTGCTAGCAAATGGATTTCTCCCTATGTGGAAGGAAAGACCCCAGCCACCAGAAAGGGCTGGGCAGAATTTCAAGCAACCCTACACATCCAATACGGTTACGTGGATGCCAGGGAAACGGCAAGAAATAAGATCGTGAAAATAAAGCAAGGGAGCGAGAATGTGACTGATTTCTAGAACGAGTTGCCACTATTAGCAACAGAAGCAGAATACGACAAACCAACTTTGGGAAGGGCCTTCCTAAGAGGATTACACCAAGAAGTTCAGAAGGCATGTGCTATGAGGGCTAAAGACTTCACAACGACTAAGGAAATGGTGGTATGGGCCATTAATCAGGAAAACCGCTTGGACGTTATCAAACATATGCAAAGAAGGTCAAAGACCAAAACCTATGACAATGTTAGAAATTACCACAGCACCTACAAGACCCAACAACCAATGGAGACTCGCGCAGATCCAATGGACCTAGATGCGACTAGGCGAAGGCAAGCTCTTAACATATCAAAAACCGAATATTGGATGAGACGAAACAACAATCTGTGTATGGCATGTGCAAAGCCAGGACACATGTTGAGAAACTGCACCAACCCAAAAGACAAGAAAGAATAGCTGGCGAGGACTGTCAGTAGGGTTCAGATACCCACGATGGAAACAAAGAACAACAATTCGCGAAATGGACCTCGAAAGTGAAAAGACCGATGAGGGAAAAGACGATGGTCCCCAGTAAGTGATGGTCAGAGGGACAAAGGGATAAAGAAACCCATCTAGATACGAAATTTCTACCATGCACTAAACAACACGGAATCATAGGAAAACGAAAATGACCTTATTATGGTAAAAATGCGACTACATAGTAGAGAAAGGATTATCAGCATCAACGGCATGATTGACTCAGGAGCGACTGAGGACTCTATTGATAAGGAGGTATGCGAAAGGTATGGCATCCCTATGGCAAAAGTGAAACATCAAAGAGATATTTACCTGTCGGATGGCAAACTCAGCGCGATGGGTCCAGTTACTCCTACAACGATAGTTCCTATGGACATCGGTAACCATAGGGAAATGATTTCTATTCCAAGTGGTAAACTTACAAAACCATGTAGCAGTTCTTGGAATGCCATGGATGAGAGAACATAGCCCTGCAATTGATTGGGGAAAGGGGACCATCACGTTTGATAGTGAGAGATGCACGACCTGGTGTTTAAAAGAGTCACCACGGGACTTCACAGTCCCAGAAGTGGAAGCCCTGGAGGAGAATTTAGATATGAAGTTCACAACGGTCCAGGCAAAAGAGTATCAACGGATCCTAGTCAGAAGGCTGACTAAAGAGGCGAAAATGCTGACAAAAGACACGGTGAGGGTGGCAGGACACCCCCTGTAGGCTAGTGAAAGAGCAACGATACGTGCTATTGGGCCAGATATTATCTGAACCGGAATATCCATTGGATTACTATTGGGCACTTAAGGGCTCATTGTACCACGAAGCAGGTTAGCAGTCAAGAACAGGCTTACAACCAACGCGGGTGTAATAGATGCGGATTATAAAGGTGAAGTGAAGGTAATCATAGTGAACCTCGGGGACGAAGACTATACAGTCAACTCTGGTGACAGGATAGCACAACTGATATGTGAAAGATACCTGGACGGGGAATGCAAGGAAGTCGAAGAACTTGCAAAGACTGCACAAGAAGACCAAGGATTCGGAAGTACGCACCATAATAGAGACTGGAACAGAAACCAATATGAGTTTACCTGGGAAGAAACCTAAACGGACCAGAAACGAATAGAGATCTGCAAGATCTTGGCTTAAGACTTTGGGAAGTTCTAAAGAAGAGTAGAGATCACAGGCATTGTCAAGTGGAACCAGGAGGACGGCCAATGCGATTTGAAGGCAATGAAGGTCAGTACCGAGCTGGCTATTTAGGACAAAAAGTACCAAGTGAAAGAACCCTTGGAACGAATGATACCAGAGGTATATCACCAATACCTGGATCTCTTCGGAGAGAAAAAAAAGACCACCTTACCGCCTTACAGAGAAGGAGTGGACCACGAGATTAACCTAAAAAAAGGAAGGACAATCCTAGTAAAGAGGTTTTATCGACTAGGAGCGGCGGAACTGGAAGAAATGAGAAGCTATTTGAAAGAGAATCTGCAAAGGGGATGTATACGAGACTCCTTCACGGAAACAGGAGCACCCATCCTTTTCGTAAAGAAGAAGGACGGATAATTACGACTATGCATAGATTACCAAGGACCTAATGAAATCACGAAAAAAGATTGGTACCCACTCCCACTAATTGGCAAAGCCTTGGATAGGCTAAACAGTACCCGATACTTTACGAAGCTTGATATTAAGGATGCATACCCCAATGTGCGAATCAAAAAAGGAGACGAATGGAATACTACATTCGCGACACAATATGGTACTTACGAATACTTGGTAATGCCATTCGGCTTGACCAACCCACCAGCAACATTTCAGAGATGGATCAATCAAACGTTATACCGATTCTTGGACATATGCTTCATAGTATATTCGGATGACGTACTGGTGTTTGTACTCAGAAACAATGGAACAACATCAGAGAAACGTGGGAAAGATCCTGAAAGTGATTGGAAAGTCCGGATTAAGAATCAAGCCAACAAAGTGAGAATTCCACAAGACAGAAGTGGAATACTTAGGATTGATTATTGACCAAGAAGGAGTCCGGATGGCTCCTATCAAGACGGCAGCCATATGGGAATGGGCAATTCCAAAGAACAAGAGCGATTTCCAAAGATTCATGGGATTCTGCAACTTTTACCGAAGATACATCTAGCGGTTTAGCAGAACAGTAAAATCTCTATACAATCCGACAAAGATAAATGCAAAATGGGAGTGGGAAACTGTGCATATAAGCTGGACTTTTCCCCTGCGATGAGAATACACAACACCATCCATATCTCACTTCTCGAACCCTACCAAGACCAAAGATTCCCATCAAAGATCTTGTTCTTCAGAACTACATTACGGAGGACTCCGATATCGAGCGAAGTGGTCAGGATATTTTCCTGATCACGATAAAATTTGGTACCCTGCAGAAAACTTCGAACACGCGAAAAATGCAATCAAACAATTTCACGAACCATACCTAGATAAACCAAGGCAGGGAAGAAATCAAAACGGAAGCAACGAACAACGGATGGGGAGACCCAATGCGAGATATCACTTCAACTAGCACAGGCTATGCAACGGTAGAGGACTGGCAAAGGGCATAAGAACACAATACCATGAGCTGGACAGCATGCTATGACGAGGATTGCAACGTCTATAGAGTAGACAAGGAAGGGGCCAGTTACTGGCCAAAAGAACCATATTCAGAAACGAGATAGGAGGAGTGTTACCGAAATAATTGTCGAGCCCCCCGGGATGCGAAGATCTTGGCAGGATTCTACCCCAAGGCGTGAAGTATATGAGAACTGAGCAGGAAGGAAGCTCAGCACACGAAAGCCAGGAGGGGAAGGTTGGAGAGGGGCAAGGAAACCTGAAACGATGATACAGAAAGCCAACACACGCAGGCAAATAGTCAATGCCTACAAAGAAAAATTTCAGGTTTGGAAATACAACTGGATGAAGCCCAAGGAACGATTAAACTCCAGGAGAACACTCTCAAAGCGTAACTAGTCACCATTGCGCACCAAAAACGAACTATCGAGGTGGCAGACCTGACATATGAGATGGTCAGGAAACAGTTATGCACAACGGAATAAATCTTACAGAAGTGCTATCGCAACGCGAGAAGATTTGGGAACCAAGTAATGAAACTTGTTGAATAGCTTGATAGGACTCAAGCTAAGGGGAGGGAGGAGCTATTGTCACAAATCGTGACTTAACAATGTGGAATGTTTTATATAACTCACGATTTGTGAGATCATTTATGCTTATGATGTTTGGTTTGATTTATGTTTATGGCTTCATGACTCACGATTGTGAGGTCATATGATATTATGACTTTCGTACCAGACTACAAGTATGAGTCCTGGGTTTCACGCATATGAGGCGATTAGCGCACATGACCTTTATTGTGTATTGGATACTATGGGGAGTGTATACTATGACTGAAGCTATAAGTTATAGGATGGTGGTTATACTATGACTCACACGGCAGTCATAGTAAGGAGGTGACCCATAGTACAGTTGTCAGGGTTAGGGTTGTGGGTAGAGCGCCTATATAAGGAAGGGTCACGGACACAGATAGCAAGCTCTTACGCAACCACCTAAGTTACTTCCTATGTTATATTTGGCCTATTAGTTCTCTCTATACTTTACTCTGATTACGACTATCCATTTATATCACTGACTGAAAGGTGATTCTAGGAACGTATCGCCAATGAGCAGTCGGAAGGGCTACAAGTGAGAGGACTCAGCATTCCCAAGGTGACGTAAGGCTATGAAACCTGACGAGCAGTAAGACCAGCGGTACATATCGTTACCTGTTGCAGTTGAAGAAGATAGTGTGCCTTGTCCGGCAGACTAGAGATAGGTTTGTAACACCAACTAAGGCTTTAACCACTCCTCAAGCAACCCATCTACACGCCTTAAGAGCCATACTTTGCGAGCACTATGCGGATATGGAGAAGGAAGTAGCATTTCTGGAGCGAGTATAAGATGAAATGGATAAGGCAGGCATTGTGGCACAGATGAGTAGCCAATGGAGAAGGGATCTGGTCGAAGAATACAGGATCAAGAACCTATATAAACAACGTTTAGATACTCTCAATACTGGGAGAGGTGGCAAGCTATCTCCATCCAGGATTGGCAATAGACTGATGAAGGCAATCACCAGGGGAGGTCTAGATTGCCTATAGATACCTAAAGGACATGCAGTGAATGGGATAGCGCTTAGGAAAATCATCATTGCAGAGATTCACAACCAAGGACATTGCAGTGCTGATAAGAAGCTAACCTATTCTACAGAATACATATTCTATGCCCCGATGATGAAGGATTTTGTACAATAGGTTTGCAAATGCGATGTATGTCAAAGGAATAAGGAACGCACAGGCTAACGGACGAAGTGGCTCAGACAATGCCAGTACCTCCTGTGATATTCACCTACTATACTATCGACTTTGCAGGACAATTGAATAAGTTTGGAACCAACCAGGAAGATACTGTACTGGTAGTTGTACATATGGCAGTCTGATTCACTTGGGTTATTCCTACAGATTTAACCAGTCAAGCAATGGAAACAATCACCCGCCTCGGGCACCATGTCTGTACACCACAGGGAGTCCCATCTTTGATTATCAGCAATGCTGACCCAAGGCATAGCTAACAATTTTGAGCTCAAAGCTTGAAGTCTTTGGGCATCAAGCACATCAAGGCATTGCCTGGAGACCACGAATTCAATGGCCGGGTTGAGAGAAAGATTAGTGAACTCAAGATCACCTTAAAGAATGTTGTTAACAAGCATTAGAACAATTTCTTACTTACACTCCCTGAGTTAGTAGCCTACTAGAATGCAGGACATTCGGATGTCCTAAATGTATCAACATACAAAGCACTGTATGGTCGAGATTACCCTATGATGGTAACATACATAGTCAGCAACATGCAAGTGCATGCCTCTAATTACTTCCTGAACAGACAAAGGGAATATTGAAACGAGGGCTATAAATCTTTCCAGATGGCAAGAGTTAGGAGATTCAGAATAGCAGCACGTAGAACGACAACCAAAAGCCACATTAATGTAGGCCACCGATAATTAGTCAGGGGAGACCTCTTCGCAATAGAATTTGGTGGAATCAAGAAGCTGGAACCCAGATTGCAAGGAACCTTCAAGGTCTTGGACTCTGATTCCAACACACAGAACTACATGGTTACGATGGATGCGAGGATATACCAATGAAAGGAATAAGTATTATATTACTCTACAGTTAAGAGATTGATGGAGAGTGATGATAATAACTTCCCTGTAAGGGTCTATGCGAAACCAGCACCTATCATGGTTGAAGAAGTAACAGCATGGGAAGTCAAACAGTTGTTTAATCAAAGTCACCACTATGGACGAGACCAGTTCCTTGTTAGGTGGAAAGGGTATGCGAAGTATGATAATAGCTGGAAGCAGGTTGTGGTATAGGAGAACGCATCGAACCTTTTTCCGATATAGTAGATAGATAACTGTCCTGGTGATAAGTTTCCAATTATTACGGGATATATCGTGACTGGATTTAAGCTAAAGACCCTAGTTTAAGGATAGTTTGCTAATGATGGCAAGGTCGACGATAGATTTTAGAAGCCTGACTTGGAAAGTAACTAAGACCACTCTGTAGTCACCAATGATAGCAAGGTAATCACGACTTGGTTTTGATTTAGATATAGATATTCTGGGATATAGTTGTTTAGTTATATTTTTAGAAACAGTTATTTTATTTCCAGAGTGTACCTGGTATTGGTTGGTTACAATTTTTATAGTTGACAAGGCTAACAGAAAGTACCATAGCTAGTAATATGTTAGTTGGTTTGATGATTGGTTTCTAGTATTGGTTGATACTTAGTTTATTTTATCATTAGTTTCAAGTATTATTAGATACTTAGTTTGTTTTATAATAAGTTTCATGTATCAGGCTGAGAATCTGATATGATTCATATTTAGTTTTATGTATTAGTATGATACATAGTTTGTTTGCAGTACCATTTAGGTAAATGAGACATTTGTTTTATTGGAAGACTTTACCAGCGGAGCTTAGTGATATCCGTTCATTGTCAATCAAATGGAAGGATATGGACAGATTTGCAATAGAGAGATTGAGGATTTAAAACTGCACCTCTGGAGCTTTGACAGGCCAGACTTTGACAGACAGAGTTTATAATATTGTAACCTAATCCCCAGTATCTCGAGAATCCCAAAGGGACACTGAAGATATAATTAGGATAGGAGGAGAAGCGTATATGGATAGGTCATCAATAGACAAAGTAAAAGGTATGGAACTGATAGAGTGACCGTTCAACTTGTAGTATTAAAGGTAATAGTCCTGTGAGGCTTAAGAGTCCGAATCCTTAAGGGATTGCAGGCTCTTTAAATACAAAAGATTGTAGCTAGGAAAACTAAACAAAAGTGCAAATATCCTGTCCAACAAACATGCTAACAGAGGAAGCATAACAAGGTAACCATATTCCAACAACAGAGAGTTAAAAGCGACAGGATGGAGCTAACAAAGCAAGAAATGGAATCCAAACAGGAAGGAACAAAAGATCGCTACTACTATACAAATCCAGTAGGTATAGCAGGAGGATAGTGATACCTAAATGGGTAGAAGCAAGGAGGGGTAGTCATAAGCGAAACAAGGAAAGAATAACCAGTTAGGAAGTCATAACCAAGTAGGAAGGAACAACCAAATAGTCGCGCTTATCTGGTATAAACCCAAATAAGTAATAACCAACATCAAGTCAGTAGTAATAGTAGAAACATAGTTGGATTCCGTTACAAATATACCTATGCAAGTAGTTACTTCTTTTCAGTTCGCTGGAAACCATAAAATGTAAGTCTAAAATTTAGCGAGGCTTGCAATAGAGCAATCGAAGCCTATTTAGCAACTTATCGAGATCTGCAGAAGTAATACTGAATTGAAGTCCCAACACTGGGGGATCTCAGTTACCATAGTTATACCTTACCCAGAAACATTGCTGCAGGTGCCTCATTTCTTATGGGAAGTGTTACATGAAGCTCCTCAAATGCCTTCAGCTACAATAGCCCTCAGGAAACTTTTCTAGGATCCCTTTTTTGCCTTTCGGTGATTGGTTTGGTGATTTTGGAAAAATGGAGGATGAAACTCTGGTAAAAATTGGCCAATCCAATAACTATTTGCACATCCTTAACTGGACAAGGTACCTTCTAATTTTTTATAGATTCAATCTTCCTTTCATGGAAGGTAAGTCCTAATGTTGCCATAATATAGGAAAGAAATTAGACTGTATCGACATGGAAAACTGAATGGGTGCTTAATACAACTAGATCATATTCCTTCAACTGCGTTAGAACCTGTCTGGCTAGCTTGGTATATTTCTATTCATTAGCTGCATAGATTAGGATGTTATTAAAGAATACAACTGCTCCATGATCTAGAAATTCTCCCCGAATGTTATTCATCCTCGCCCGAACTGAGGACACTGCATTTACCTGTCCTACTGGCATTACTTTATATTTAAATTAACCATATCATATGTGAAAGGCTTTTAGCCATTGAGCGCCTTCTTTGAGCCTCAAGAGGTGATATCTATCTTTAAGTTCCCGTTATGTGAAAATAGTTAGTCCAGCCAGTAGTTCTCACAGTTGGTTCATCAGTGGTAGGGGGTATTTATTGGCAATTGTCAACTTATTTAGTTGACGATGCTACACATACAGCCTTATTTATCTATCAGGTTTGCTAATGAACCAAATTGATGCCCTTGCTGTGGACCTGCTCTCTACAATCTCTCCCTGGTGCTGCCTTTTTGGAAGGTATTTGCTCTGCAGATCTAGCTGATAAGATGACATGAGAGAAATTTGTCCCTAACGAGGCACTGTTTCTGGAACCAGTTCAATTACTTAGTCGAAGCTTCTCCTCCCAGCAAGCCTTTCCACAATTTCATGTAGGAAAACCTTCTTGGACATATCATACGATTCTGATATCATAGAAGAATTGTTTCCTCTTCTTGGCCATGAGGTTTATCTTTCCCACATACCGGGCTTGTAGGCCATATGCAATGCTCTCGTCCTATTCAAACCGATAATCCTCCTTGTGTTCTATAACATGACTTTGACCCCAGGTGTCATTATATTCCCAATTATGGATATTATCAAGGTTTGCTAGTAGGTGTTCTTAATGCCACCAAGGGAAAGGAATGCTTAAATCTTATTGTACTGGTCCTGCTATCTTGCAGGTGATATGAGACCTCAGTAAGCTATTTGTAATTTCTCATAGAATTGGTTGAGTAAAATCATTTCCCCCATGTGGAAGGCTGGTTGCTTCAAATGTGAGGATATTGAGTGTTTGACTGCCAGGATAATATTGTATCTAAAACTAGGAAACAAGTTCTTGATTAATCAGAAAAATATTAGATTATAAGTCTAAAATGAGCTGTACCGATAATTTTTCCCACTTGCTTCAATGCTTGCCCTGCCAGCTGGGGAAGTATAGTATTGTGCAGAGGGGGCTTGTAGTTTATATTTCTTCTGTGGGCCATATGGGGTCCTAGTGGGTTGGTTTTGCGGCATTGGGGTAACATAGTAGTTTCATTAGTAACTTAACTGTTTGTTTTGCACCCCTATATAGTTTTGGCTACTAAAGCCTTTTCTGACACACTTAATGAATTTAATTCAGTTTTTAGTTGACCGGACAGCTCACTACTGGCCATCTGTAACCTTAGTGCAGGATTCCTAAACACCAGCCTCTTGACCCAGAACCTGCCTTTGCCTAACTAGAGCCAAAGTTATAACATTTAGTATTACTCATCTTTATTGTGCTTTAGGAATTCTTCACCCATCGACTCTATTCCATTCGTACATTGACTATTCTAGCCTATGCATCTCCTAAAGTTATATGTGGGGGACACTATTACCGACTCCCCTAGGGTAGGCTTAGACTCAATGTACTTAGACACTTTCTTCTTTTTTCTCTTAGTTTCCTTGTACCCGTTCTATTTTCCCATTCCTGCCCTTATGTCCAGCTGGCCTGTTCTGTAATGGTTGCTGCTAGAAGGTTTCTCTAGATCAATGCTAGAGTAATGCCTTTCTAGCATTCTTGGGTAGAGCCTAATGTACCTTTGGTCTGTCAACCAATCTCTGGATCCAGTCTTGCAATGTGGGCATTTATAGAGATACAGTCTTGGGGATAACGGTGTTTCGTACTTGGGTGATAAAAATGTAATAGGTTATACAGTGCATTTTTCGCTTTTATTTAGAAAGATTCCCACAGTGAATGCTGACTTCAAGATCACTGTTGAGCTCCATGACTTCTTGCTAGCCTCTTATTCTTAGGTTTGAAGTACTCACCTATCATGCTAAACTATTCTTCTCACTCATACCATTTGTTTTACCATTGTCAATAGCAGACTACTCGCTGATTGAACATTCATGAGTGTGTTCAACACTTATTGTTTTCAATTTTGTGGGATTAACCGTAACCCAGTACCCAGGCTGCATCACTCTTAGTATCTGCAAACATAATTATGTTCCATTTATATTGGCTAGCTTTGAAATCTTTGGCTGACTGAAATACCTTATCCTTTGTGAGGGCCTTAATGGCCTTTTGCTATTTGCAACTATTTGTGACTTTCTGTATATGGGTTTTGTTTGGCCTTGCTGTTGTCCAATTGTTGATACTTGAGCCTGTTTACAACTCTATTTCCAAGAATGGTTTGACAAAGTACATCAGATGCTCTAGTTTGCATTATTCTGTTTCTCTGTTTTTTCCTTAGTGATTCCTTGATAAGCTTCAATCTAATTTCTTTGTCTAACCTTTTGGTTGGCAGGGGCATTTTTCCCTTTGTCTGCCTGGTTTTTCAATTTAGAGTCTGCTTTTCAGCAGCAATATGTGTATTGCACTTTTACACGCCTGTTGTTGTATTGCTGCATCTGTACTCTTCTTCTCAGTTCCTTCTTCTGGATATTTCCTTTTCCGTAATCACCTTTTCTGATTAGGCCTTGTTTTTCCTAGAACTATTCTACTGCTTTAGTTACCCTTTGAACTACCTTAATCCTTTCAATCTCGAGGTCATATTTGTCATAAGATAATCTCAGTATGGATCAGACTAGCAGTCTTTCTTGTACCCGGGTCCTTTAAGTGATCACTGATACTTTTGCTTCAATATTCAGGTTGTCCAAGATAATGAGATACATTTCTATATCGCCGCTGAATTTAACCTTTTCTATCTCGGCTTTGGCTCTTTGCGCCTTATAATACACGGTGAAGCACTCTGTTACTGCACTATGACAGGTAACCAAAAACTCATACACCTCATATTTTGCGAATCTGAGGTCCCTTTCCATTTTCTTCCACCAGGTTACCACATAAGGAGCCTCCTCATTTCCCTCTATTCTTCATAAGGCATACTTGATGCACTGTTCATCATCCTCCTATTGCCCTGGGTTTCCACCAAAGTAGTCCCTGCAATTTAGTAACCATAGTTGCATATCCTGAGTAGGCTTCTTCTCAAACTTCAATTGTGAGTCTGATTGTCGCCAGTTGGTTCATAGTAACACTGGCCCAAGTCGTTCCACCTAGGCATCAGCCTCCCCTTTGAATTTTCCACCTTGTAAAGGGCTCTGTGTAAGCGCCCTAACTCCTATCGATTGACTACTATTATCTTTCCAGCCTGCCTCCTTATCTCTAAGGTCAGGGGCATTCCCTGGTAGAGGTGGTTGTAGTTCCTTCCCTGCATTTCGATTTCCGTCTCTCTGGTCTACCCCTTTACTAATCTCTTAGGCTGGGATCAAGCAGAATTATTCACATACAACTGCCATAGTTCTTTTCCCCAAACCTGTATTCTCTTCTGGCTCTAGTTCCACATTTTCCAACAGGCTTGAAGGGTCCGTACCAACCTGTACTTGCGATACCATCTCACTTATTTTCTCCAACATACCACTTATCAGGTCTGATGCAGGTTTCTACCTATTGAAATAGGCTTCACTTGCGATATACTTTGGTTTTAGCGCTGATGGTATTCTCTTAAATCCCTTCTAGTACACTACAGTTCTTCTTGTTCTGCCACCTGCCTTTGCAAAGGTTCAGCTCCTATGTGGGCTAAGGTTTCTTCTAATTACCGCTCTGAAAAAAGAGATTCCTGTTCTGTTGTATCATAATTGATGTGTAGTCAAGTACTTACCGCTTGCTGGTGTGTTAGCCGCTGTTCCTGAGCTTATTACCTTTCTTTCAGCTGCTTACTTGTTGTTCTTTACTGTTTGATTTTCTCACCTGCCAACATCTATAATACTCTTTAGGCTTGTTTTAGTTCTTCACCCATGATTTGTTCCCCTCTTACAATTCTGTTTGAGTACTGGTGAAGTTAGTTCGCCTGTATCTGAACTTGGTTGGACAATTCTTGGCTGGCAAGACGAGTTTTATCTATTGATTAATGTAAGGTTCAGGCGAAATAAACCATGGCTTACCCAATATAGTCTGCCAGTTTTTTCATTGCCAGGTTTCTGGCGTACAGAGGTCTAGTGGTACTTGAACAAATGCCAACAGCTGACCTTCTTACTGCACTAGGTGTAAGACATGATGGAGAGCTAAAGGGGGCCTGGAGCATTCAGGTGCATGATTACTTCCTACAATCAAAACTTCTTGTATATTAGAGAATGGCCTGATCACAGTCAACATTCAGTTGTCATGTAGACATTCTGTAGGAGGGGAATAGATGTCTTCCGAATCTCTATGCTGATGATGTGACAGAAATGGGTATAAAGTGGAAGGAACTAGAAGTTGGCTCTTTTTCAATATAGTAATCAAAGAACGGTATCAACAGCAAGGTGTGACAGGGGAAATATTCCTAGATATCTAGGAGCTCTGCTTATGTCAGAAAAGGTACAAGATATGTCTACTACGAGTATTCGTGAGGTTATGCAACAAATTCCACCTTGGGAAATATATGTAGAAGTACTTGCTTGAAAGAGGAGATGTAGTTATTAGGTTATGGATCTAGGAGGAGTTCTTCTAGGGTTATAGAATGAGCTATGAGCTTTTGATATTCTTGAAGTATGACTTGGAGATGCCCAAAAGTCATAGATTGAGCCTTGGTCACAAGCGAAATATAAATATAAAGTTCAAAGTAGTTGATTCTAAAAGCAAGCGAATCAAACTAAGATTTACATCTTTCTTTGTAGACTGAGATTGTCTAGGAAGGATAGTTTGTAAAGAGGTAAAGACTGTCAAGTAAAACCTATGATATTGATAAGATCTCTTCTCTGTTGCTTAATGATCTATATAAAATTGGAGTTTTTGCTTATTTATTTGTTTTTGATTTTCTCATATATTCGCTATAAACCTGCAGGAAACTGCATGGAGTGCTACCTATGGCATGAACAAAACTTTAATTTCAAATGTGCTAAACAAAAGACGTAAGCGCACTAGTCTTCCTCTGGTGAGGACCATACCATCACCGTGTTCAATAATGGTGACTATTCCAAAAAGAATAGCATAACATAAGTTAAGAGAAATCATAATAGTAAAGAAAGATACAAGCGGGAAAGAAAATCAATATGCAACCAGAGTCATAGCCGGAGGACGAGGAGGAGCTGTGTGAATGATTGCCACTGACATAGTAGGAGGGAAGTTTATATGCATGGTACCAATATTAGAGGCCAGGCTGAGAACAAGGTCTAGGTCAATACCAAGTAGAGAGTCAAGGCCCACTGAGGACAGCTGCGGAAGGTAAAGGTATCATTTCTAGGACTTGATAGGATAGTGGACAAATGGGTGCTAAAAGGTCACTATCCTTGAATCACAGGAAGGGCAGCTGGTGGAGATGTCAACATCTCTCATATGGGGCATGGCTGCGATATAACTCTTTCCAGCACGCATTTGATGTATTCTTCTAGCTGTTAAATGGTTAAGGCCCATGAAGGCATGTGGGTGTAGGGATAGTTTATACTGGTAATAAATGGGTGTAGAGACAAGAGGGTCCAATTAGCGAGAAGGTCCTTTTGGCAGTCTTTCTTAATCAGTTTATCTGACACAGCGCATGGAATGGTCTTAGAGGGGGTGGAGACAATTCCCAACCGGAGGTAAGAATTTATTATAGAGAATTTGAATCCATCTTTGGTCATTTTGACCAACCAATGTCATACCCCTTCGATAGGGAGATGAACCAGACTGCAGGAATGGGCCATGGTGGCTCCCATTGGAGGGAGATGTAGTTGGTCCTGAGGCCACGAAAGAGGGGGCGGAAGGAGTCTCCTGCCCTATAGGAGGAAAATGATTGAAATGATTGTGGTAGAGGTGCTGCAGCTGGGTTGATTTCAGGAGGGGAGCACGCAAGCCAGAGTGCAGCTCTCCTGGGCTGATGGGGTAGGATTGAGTTCAGGGGCGGGAGGCAAGCCTCGAATAGTAGAATAGAAACTGGGGTAGATGAGAAGCAATTGGTAACCCAGCTCATTACCTTGCTACGGAAGAGCTTAAATTTCCTCAGCATGGAATATTAGGGGATGAGGAGTTCCGTACCGATTGCTAGGGGAGATAGGAGGAGGCCAATTGCTACCCTGTGGTTGAGATAGAAGACAATTCCGACGCTCAGTGGGGTGAGGTGCCTGATGTGATTCAAGGCCCATTGCGCAAGGGCCGATCTCTTTAGGAAGTGAGAAGAGGTCTCCACAGAGGGGGAGAACCAGTACCCAAGCCATCGGACTGTGAAGGAAGAGTGGAAGAGGCTGCCATCCAGAGAGACAGGACCCAGAGCAGTAGGAGAGCGATCTAATGGGGTGTACCAGTGGATGAGATCGGTTTTAGGTATAGCGAAGGTGACTCCCATTGTGGAGGCCTACCTGCAGAGAGGCTAGTAATAATGCTGAAAAAGTTGTGTGTTCCTCTAGCATGACCCATATCCACCAGTGACTGTGAAATCATCTGTTAGCGCTGGTAAGCTCTACTGTGTTTGAGGTACGGCTACCCACTTAGGTCATGTCTGTGGGACTGTCATGTTATGGCCGTTAGGTCTATCGGTGGTTGTGCGGGAGTTGGCTTGGCACGGGTGTTTCCCTTAAAATAGTTTCTCTCTCTTGTACCCCTGGTAGTAACGAACATCTTACCTCACGTACTATATACCTCACTTTCTAGAGTGAGACGATTAACATCTAACAGGTTATGAGCCTCTGCGTGTCCCACGCTCTATGAAAACAGAAATTACACAGTTCGAAGGTCGGTTAGCTACACCGCGGTACCTAGAATAATTTCTTCCTGTTCGTCTGGTTGTTTGGTTTCGTTCATCTCTTGCGCTTTAATTCTTCCGTCGTTTACGCTTTATATCCACGGTTCACGGATCTATCTATCTATCTATCCATCTATCTATCTATCCATCCGTTCAACTGTCTGTCTGTCAAGCGCGACAATGGCAGATTCGTACGATCTCAGTGTCACCCCGCGGATGGCGTTTCCTTTGCTTGGGGATAAGAATTTTGTTCCTTGGCGGCAAAGAATGGCTGATCAGCTTAAGGAATTGGATATGTGGTGGATCGTCTCTGGGAAGGAGGTTTCGCCTGATCCGGAGAGCACTGATTCGGCTGTGGTCAGCGCTCGCAGCAAGTATCGACGCAAGTGTTACCGGATTACCGCTAAGATTCGTAACTCAATGGAACCGCACATATGTGTTCAGTACAACGCGGATGGTTACGATGAGCAGCCTGCCGTGCTGTGGGATGTGCTCAATGCGAGGCACGAGGAGGCTTTGGGTCTGGAGCTTTACTTTTATCGGAGGTCTCTATTCGACTGCTCGTTCGAAGCCCATGGAACGGCGGTGAAATATGTTCATGAGCTGGAGCGCATCATGGAGGACCTGCGGGAGGCTGATGAGGAGATCAAGCCAAAGGAAAAGACTTTCTACTTGCTGAATGGGCTGCCCCCGTCCTGGCGAGAATGGCGGGACCTGCAAGCTACCATTATCAAACCGGATCGACCGGAGGACCTTATCGCCGCGATCAAGGCTAGGGAGTCTACGCTCAATCGAGACAGGCTGGCTGACAGAACGGGCGAGACTGTCCTTGCAGTTCAAGGTAAAAGCAATGGTTACCAAAGCGGTAGGAGGAAGTTCGATGGGCGAAACTCGAGAGGTGATTTTGGGAGTGATATACAAGGAGCGGGGATGGGAATTACCTGCTATTATTGCCAAAAGAAGGGTCACCGGAAGAGTGAGTGTCGCAAACTCAAATCCGATCAGAGAAGAGGTGTTGTGGCGGACAAATCAACGACGGCTGCCCAAGCGGCAGCGGGTGGAACGCCAAACACATCTCTGTTTACAGCTTTCAGTACTCCTCGCTTTCCATCAGATGAAGGCCACTGGCTACTGGACAGCGGGTGCAGTAACCACGTTACAGGCTCACGCAGCTGCTTCATTACGTATACGTCGATTCCCAAGGGGAACCATAGGATCAGGGTCGCGAACAATTCCGAGATCGATGCTCTTGGTAGGGGCGATGTCGCTCCTAACGTATGGGATGCGGGCGAAAAATGCGGGAAGAGTTTAATCCTTCATGACGTACTTC